>OLKM01003156.1:15140-42701 GCA_900291075.1 Melanogrammus aeglefinus | reverse complement strand
GGAACCCAATCACATGTTCTGTGTAAATACTGATAACAATCCGAACCAGTGTCATGAAGATCAGAGGCTAATATGAGCAGGCTGGCGGATGATCTCACATGGGTTGAATTTGTTTATATGTCAGCCTTTAGTAGTATTGGATGGTGGTATGGGTAATGGGCAGATGGTGGCAAGCAGCCCTAGCAAGCTCAGACAGTAAGTGGGTGGAGCTTTTAGGGGGCCGGTAAAAAGTGAGTGAAACCTGTGTACTGTGGCAGTTTGTCTGGGCCTGCCAGTGCAACAATTGTGAGACACTCATTTAGGGAAGTGGATAGGTCACTGGAAATTCCTTGACCTGATTTTTGAGGTCGTATGAATAACAGCTTAAGTCCACCTACTACGGCCGGACTACGTGGTTTTTTTGAATGTACGCATAGTCAGTGGGGAGTTGCGTAGTAGAGGTGTAGAAAGTCCTGCTGGTTCTGCATGTCTGCTGTCAGAGCAGTATGGACACACTACGATCTGTTATCCTGATCTATGTCATACATGCAGTGTGGCCTTGTTATTGAGTGAGCGGAGTTGGTCTTCAGTAGGCTATAAATTTTGTTGGCATCTTCCTAGTTTAGTGGAAGCTTCAACAGAGGTTATCTTCAGCGGACATATTGAGTACTGAGGTAGGTAACATGCAGTCTGACGGCCCGTGTGCGAGGATTCGTATGTCACGTCTTCACAGCTTGGTCATAGCGAGACTTCGGAATACAGCTGGAGTGTCCATGTAACATACTTGTATGTCGTTACGGGACTATGGACGTAACTTAGGACGACGAGAGAAGGCAGACATGAATTTATATGTTGTTAGGCAAAATTGTCGACAAAGCGGAGAGTATTGAGTTGTACGAGAGAAACTGCAGGATGTATCTTGTCAATAGCAGACATCGCTCACTGTGCTTTGGCTAGTCGTGGACTAGAACGCAGGTGCTGCTAATCCATTATATCGGAAAGACGATGCAATCCAGCGATAATCATTTTAATTAGGTTAAGCCGACACTGCCATAACAGTACGTGCGGCACTCCGCGACTGGTCTTCACAAGGGCTGATCCAGACTCAGTCATATGACCCTCGACGGTCTTGACGCTCAGGAGGTAAGCAAGCGGGAGCGCTTACATTCACACGCTCAGCTCCCTCATCAGGGCGATCCATCACTCACTGCTACTCTTCCACTGGAGCTCGTTCAGCTCCATATCCAGCCTCACTGCTGGAAGCTTGGCCTCGATCCACCAGATCAGCTCCAATCTGGGATAATCTGTCAGTCTCCCGCACTGCTCGCAGCCCAATCAGATCTCAATAGCCGTGCTGTCCACTAGTGGCTGTAACTAGAGCTTGAGTCGGAGCTGGTGCTGACATGCGAGTGCTTCAGTCGGATGTTAACGCCGAAGCCAACAGCTTAGACGAACCTGTGAATTCCCTCCTCAAGATCAAGGCAAGGGCGGATGATCAAGGGAAAAAAGTGGAGTTCTGCAACACAGACTCTGCGGCCCATCCGTCCTTCATGTGGAACCCATGAGAGAGCGAAGGGAAGAGCCAGAGTAACACAGTTTCCATTAGGTCCGCCAACCACAGGGGGCGGAGCTTACGAAAGTCCGATCTCTCACTGTAAGGCGTGCTTCTCAGTCTGTCGCCACGGGTCTGCTGCGAGCAGGCGTTCGCGGTTGTGAGGGACATTTGCGCGGCTGTGCACCAATAAACGTGGGCCCCGCCCACATTCCCCACGGCACGTGTATAAAAGGGGGCGCAAGCCGCCCCTCATTCTCCATGCTATTCTTTCAGCATTTTGAGGGTACGCAGGTGGGAAACATAGACGGCTACGCCTACAATCATAGAACTAGAGTTATAATATCATAACTATCGTTCTATTTCTTGTAGGGCTACGCCGTCTAGGCTTCCCTTATGGGGCTAAGGCGAGAGGCTGCAAGCGGGAGCCTCAATCAATGTACTCCTGCTGCTGGACCCCAGTCAAAATACTTAAGTCACCAGGGGCACAAGGCACCAAGACTCAAAAAAGGCGGGATGGTGCAAAAACCACAACAGCTTTAAACAAAAAACTATATTCCCCCTAGATCAAGCAAAAGGCGATGATCAAGGGAAAAAAGTGAGTCTGCAAAGACTCCGGCCCCCAATCCGTCCCTTCATGAACCCATGAAGAGCGAAGGGGAAGAGCCAGAGTAACACAGGTTTCCCATTAGGTCCGCCACCACCGGGGGCGGAGCTACGAAAGTCCGACTCTCCAATTAAGGAGCTTCTCTCTCGTCCGTCTTTAATTTATAACACACAGCGGGAGTGCCACACTGGCAGACAAAAGCCAACTCGTCAATTGCGAGGCAGCCAATGGGAACCTCTCTACTGCGCGCGGATTCCATTTGAAAAACCGGCATGGAGAAGAAATACTTGCGGATAAGGGTCCTCAAACCTAAGCCGTAGAAGGGACACCAGACTCCAACACAGAGTTGCCGAAGTGAGCCCCTGGACCATGTCTAACATGTAAAAACGGACAAAGGGCCCGGGTGGAGGACCAAGTACGCAGACCGCGCAACATGTCCTCCACCGGAACGCCTCTGAGCAGAGCCGTCGAAGCAGCCACGCCCCGTGTCGAGTGAGCTCTAAACGCCCAAATGGTGGCGGCTAAGTTCCTGTTCGAGCATAGGCTAAGCAAACACCTTCACATATCCCAGCGAGAAAACCGCTGTTTAGAGGAGAGGCGCGGCCCCTGCTAGCGTTGCTATAACACACAAACAACTGTTGTTGTGGAGCGCGGAACGCGGCCCGAGCGTTTCACATACCAAGCCAGCGCCCGCACCGGGGCACAGGAGAGATGCCAACTCCGCCTCCGCTCACTAGAATGAATGCGCGGGCGGGTGGTGAAAGAGCCTTAAGTCTATAATATCTCTCGACCGGAAAGAAACCTATCAATGTTTCTTAGGGAGGAACGCGCAGGATAAGGTCTGAGCAGCGCAAAGGAGCTGTCCTCGTTAAGCAACAAGCAGCCTCGAGCTGACAGACAGAGCGGTCAGCTCACAGGCTCGCTTGGCAGAAACCAAAGCCCAATAAAGAGCGCCGCTCTTAAAGGACAGGGCATCCCAAAGGGGCCTGAGACAGAGGCTCGAAAAGGGGCCTCTGGACAACCCGCGCACGCAACACGGTGGGGAGGTCCCAGCGTTGGTGTAAGCACCGCGCGGAAACAGGCCTAACCGTCTAGCCCCACGCAAGAACCTCTTGACTAGTGGATGGCTGAAGATCGGTCCACCATCACAGCCAGCATGGCCAGCTGAAACAGCTGCCGCATAGACCTTGATAGTGGAAAAAGGCCAAACCCCTTTCTCCACATTAAGTGCTGCAGAAAAGCAAGCACGCTTCCCACCTCGCAATGGGATGGGACAGCGTGGTTCCTGTCACACCGATCAGAGAAAGCGCCCCACTTCGCCGCATAGAGGGAAGAAGTAGAAGGCGCACGAGCACCCCTGGAATAGTGTTGATAACCGCTTCAGGCAAAACTTTGGCCCTGCAGGATCAACCTCTCAGGAGCCAGACCAGCAGCGTCCGCGATTATAGGTCGGCGGGTGGTGCACCGTCCCATGGGCCTGCGAAAGCACATCCGGCCTGAACGGTACCGGCCACGGCGCCGTCCGTGAGAGCGCCGCCAGCTCTGGAAACCACAGAGCTGAACGGTTCTCCGGAGCCACTATAATCAGGGACAATCTCTCCTGTCTGACCCGCTCCAGAAGAGGAAGGATCAGAGTTGGAGCGGAGGAAACGCATACAAGAGAACCCGAGGCCAGGGTGTGTGCGCCAACGCATCCACCCCCAACGGGGGAAGATCCCGAGAGGTTGAGAGAGAACCACAACCTGCAGTGTGTGTTCTCTCCTGCACGCGGCAACAGGTCCACCTGAGCCGTCCCGAACCTCTGCCAGATCAGCTGTCTGACAATGTCGGGATGTAACACGCCACTCGTCGCGGTGTGGGAGGCGACCGCCGGAGAGAACTATGAGGTCCGCCCCGAAGTTCTGTGCGCCCGCGATATGCAGGGCCCTCAGACTGAGGAGATGCTGATGAGCCCAAAGCCAGAGCTCGACCGGCCTCTGGTGTGGAGAGCAGAGGAACGCACTCTCCCCCCTGTTTGTTTTATTGTACGCCGCCACGCCGACACACTGTTCCTGATCAGAACGTGGCGGCCACGCACCAGGTGAAAGAAATGCAAGAGCCACTTTCCTCACAAGCGACGAGTTCCAGCACATTTATGTGGGCTGTATAGGGGGCGTGCGCCACTCGCCTCCCACCGGAGTGAGAAGAGGCACGTTCCTTCCCCCAACCCGTCAACGAGCGGCGTCCGTGAAGACCAACAAACGTAGGAAGTCACTCTGCCCAGGGGAACACCCCTGAGAAGGTGTGGGGGGTTCCCCAGTATCCCAAATTTGCTGGCGCACTGAACGGGAGATAGGAGGGAGCACCCTGAACTGTGGTCGCACGGGGGTCCAAACCGTTGGCGAGCAAACCACCGCTGGAGTCTGCGCATAAAGAGCAGACACAGGGGTACCACGGGATGGGCGGCTGCCATCAGCCCCAACAGGTGCATGGTGGACAGCGCGGTCACGTTTTCTGAGAACGCGAAAAGCGGGAGAGTGCCAACAGGGATGGCGTCTCCGCCGAGGAGGCAAAAGCCTTGCTGTCATGGCGGCCCGAGTCCAGGCAAAGCCCCAAGTAGACTATCTGCTGGCCGGGGAGCGGGAAGCTCTTCTCCCAGTTGTGATGGCAACCCCAGGACAGAGAGATGGGTTTATCACCTCGCCATGGTGTCCCTTCTCGCAGCTTCCTCTGAGTCGCTCAGAATAAGTAGGTCGTCGAGGTAAAAGAGAACCCTCTTTCCCTGACGCCTGAGCGGTCCCAACGCCGTCTCCACACACTTCGAGAAGGTGCGCGGGCCAGGGAGTAGCCGAATGGCAGGCCACTGCGTGTACTCCTCGTACTGCCACCGCCCCATAATAAGGCAAAACGGAGAAAACTTCCTGTGCGCCTGCTGAACAGGGACGTGGAATGTAAGCATCCTTGAGATCCAAGGGATTGTGAACCAGTCGCCCGCCCTCACACATCGGAGCAGCGCTCTGACAGTGAGCATTCTGAATTTCCTCGCGGCAACGAACTTGTTGAACACGCGAAGATCCAGAATAGGTCTCATCTCCCCCGACTTCTCTTGGAAACCAGGAAGTAGCGGGAGTAAAACCCCCCGACGTGACTCGTGGGGGGGGACGACAGTGACGGGCCCCCTTCTCCAAGAGACGGGCCACCTCTGCTGCCAGAGGCCGTGCTTGCCACTGGGTCCCGTAGCCTGGTCTCCACCAACCCCACAAAGGGTGGGGGACCGGCGCTTGAACTGTATGGGATGACCCACCATTTCCAACGTGCTGTCCAACCATGATGTGGTAGAACGCACCGCTCTAGCCAAACACGCATAGCGGATCGGAGAGAGGGCGAGCCGACAGCTGAAGGAACGCTGTCTAGGAAACAACCCGTACTCCTCGGCCCCCTACCGCCTCCACACTGTGTGTGGACCAAGGGGGGGCATCCCATGAAAGGGAGGAGGCTCAGCGACCGTGGTAGACGTCACAGAGCCAGTTCGCTGCACACAAACAGCGAGCCGCTCTGGACGTAGCACTCCATGACCGTGCGTTGCCCCGCTGGCTGCAGCCACAGCACTGCAGACCCGTCTTCTCCACCTTCCACAGACTGTAGAAGGGAGGTAGAGGGGATAACGTGGGAAGCTAGGAAACTAGCACAAGCGTCCGTATCCACGGGCTCGTGTAACGAGTCTCCAGCCCGCCTACGAAGATCAGAGGACGCCGCTTCGTAGAAGCAGGGTGAACCAGAGGATATGCCTACACGCCGTCCGGCCGCCACCCCACAGCCATCTGGCTGAGGGGGGGGAAGAGGTGATTTAAAGGAACAGCGCTCTTTATTAGTTTCACATGAAAAAACAGGAGCAAGTTTGCGGAACTTCTGGCTCCGCGGTGCTGCTCCTCCGCCTGCGGCGTGCCGGCGGCTGCGGCGGCGCGGCTGCGGCGGCGGCGTGCGGCGGCGGCGGCTGCTGCGGCGGCGGCGGCTGCCGCTGCTGCTGCGGCATCGGGGGTGGAGTTGGAGGCGGTCCCCTGGAGTGCTGGAACCGGCCTGGACCCCGTTTCCTCCCGTCCTGCTGGTGGGAGGAGCCTGTGAGAATCGCCCCGAACCGAGAGCGATTCTCACGGACGGACTGCTGGTGAGTGAGCACCTCCGAGAACCGGGGCCCGAATAGTCCGTCCGGAGCTAATGGGCCCTGCTGGACGAGGCCTGGCCCGCTCTCGTTCCGGGACCGCAAGTGGTGGGAGAGCCATATGGCCCGCTGGACCATGGTAGCCCACGCCATATGCCGACCGGCCGAAATGGCTATCGGTTGGCACAGCTGAAGGACGGCGCTGGAAAAGCGGGAAACCGTCAGCCATCTTGCAGCCTCCTCCGGGCCGTTAAGCTTCCCTGCCAGCCGACAAGGAGACCAGGGCAGAGGAGAGCAGGGCGATGTTGTTTGACCGCCCGCCGCAGATTGCGAGGCACAGACGAACACCCTGTTCCGTCAGGCCGGTAATCTGCCTCTGGAGGCGGTCCGGGGGCAGCGGCTTCTCGTTAGGGCGCCATCCGGCGCCCGGACAGAGAAGCGCTGCCAGAGAAGGCTCCAGGCGAGGGATCCCCCTCGCCTGAGTCTCAGCCCACTCTTCCACGTCGGTGAAGTCAGTGAAGGCCCTCACCGGGGCCTTCAGAGTAGAGGGGTCCCCACCCGCAGCGGTGAAGAGGTGCTGAACCGGTGGGAACAGGGGGCACCGGGTGGCCCGTTGGAATGAAGACTGGGTGTGAAAAAACTCGCCCTGCACGTCATCCGACATGGGGGCGAGAGTCGGGGCCGGCATGGGAATGCCCTTGATGGCCGCCGCTTCACCCATGATCTCGCCGAAGAGATCGGCCATCCGGCGCGGTTTCTCCCTCGGGAGCACTTCGGTGGAAGCCCCGGAGCGGGACAACTCGGACGCAGACCCAGGAAAGACGTCGTCCAAGGAGGCGACGTCGTCGACCTCGAAGCGTTGGTCTTCGTCGTCCTGGGCGTCCGGGACCCTCGGCCCCGAAGATGTCGATGGCCTCAGCGAGGTCCGACGACGGACAGAAGAAGAGGTGCCTGGAGAGGAGCCCCTCTCCAGGCAGCGCGCGGCAGGTGGCGCAGGAGGCCGGGGCAACCATGGCAGCCGCGGCGTGTTCAGCGCCGAGGCACATGAAACAGGCCCGGTGCCCGTCACCCGGCGCCAGGGAGGCGGGACAGGAGGCGCACTGAGGCCCTGAAAAGGGCCCCGTAGTGGCCCTGAAAAGGGCCGTTGGTCCGTGGCCTCGCCCGCGCCGCGGTCGCTGGTCATCGTAGTCATTTGTAGTTTCTTGTTGGTCAGATGCAATGCTGAAAGAAAAAAGAGAATGAGGGGGCGGCTTGCGCCCCCTTTTATACACCGTGCCGTGGGGAATGTGGGCGGGGCCCACGTTGATTGGTGCATAGTTGAAATTCTTCAGTGCGCGCGAGCACGCGCACGGGACAAGCCCATAAGGTGAAGCCTAGACGGCGTAGCCTACATGAAATAGAACGGCATTATTTTTGACCTCCCACTGCCGCTCCGTTCTAGTTTTTTTTTTTGGTCGCGGTAATCTTTTTTCAACTTTTTTAGTTTGTTGATCAGCTGATCCACACATCCGCTGATTATCCCGCTTCCGACCATCCCCTGCTGGATATTTTGAAAAATCGGCTTTGGTCCGGCAGGCCCCGTCCAGCTTGGTTTGGACCTTCGGCGGAAGACCACAAAACCAGGAAAACACTGGGTCTCCTCCTCCTGACCACTGCTGCTTTGTCTTGTCAATTTTGAAAAATGCAGGTGAAGACCGTGTTTGCGCATGTAGTCCTGCTCACATAGCCACGCCCCCAGCCTGCTGACGTAATCGGGTCTTGCTTTAGACCAGCAAAGACTTGGTGCTAGCTCTAGCTACCATTCTGAGGCTCGGGGCTGGAGCTTTGGCGGTGGAAAAGCAAAGAGCAGGTGCTTAGTCAAGCTCTAGCTCCCAGCAAGCTCTAGCTCCAGCTCAGTGGAAAAGGGGTGGCTCCCCACAGGAGACTCCATCTTGTTTGGACTTTAACATTAGGATTAGGATCTTCAAACATTACTGTCATGTTGGCCCTTTGCTAGGAGTAGGCTCATTGAAACGTGTTCTAAGGTTGATCATTGTGCCCAAAGGTTCAGCCAGTGCTGTAGTGACACTATATTATGTCAATAGTCTGTTATATAACAATGCAGAGACTACTGCATACCCGCACGTTGGATCCATTAGTATTTACTCTTAATGTACTGCTATTTTGTTTTTAGTGTTTGGTAAAGAATAACTAAACACCCGACCACTTTGCTGCTGGGACATCTCTTCAACATGAGCCACAATGACTGTCCAATTTGTAAATTGTAACTAATTAGTTGCCAACTTCTATGGAGGTACTATAAGTGACTGTTTTCTTATTTTTCATTATTGTTATCTGTGCCTGTAAACATAAAACATTAGATGCAAAAAAAGTGTAACATGAGTTTAACTACAGAACATTTTTTAGGATGGTTTATATCATCTGCTGGTATTCCAATACAGATCGGGCCATGTCCATCTGAAGGGGATCAGGGTTGACCCAACCTCATTTCCGTTTTCTATTAGTCAGAGAGTGATGGCACTGATTGGGGGACCAGAACTTCCCTGTCTGAATGGTCTGTGGTAAACACAGCTCCCATTCAACTTCTGGGTCTGGGAGGGTGATGCTTTGCTTAGTTTACCATTTATTTTGAAAGGCACCGTAAACATTCAAGGCAAACAAAAAAAGTTAATCTCTACATCACCTCAAAGCATCATTCTTCCTCAAATATATATGATGTCTCAATGTGTGTGACTCAGAGTGTGTGAGACACGGTAGAGCGATGTCGTGAACGCAGAGAATGGTGAGATGTCTCACCTCTCAGCTTCATCAAGTTTCAATCTGATGCGCAAGTAACATCTTCAAAACGTCACACCACAACGCCCATGATAAATCTAGCTCATGCTACACTGCTATTTAGTGTTCTACCCATAAATTCACACTTACTGTACATTGCTTTCACTGCCATGTCAATAACACAGTATGGTGAATTATGTCTATAGAGTCCACCACAAGACTACACTTTGTTGCTCGAATGTAACATTACTCTCCTCCTTGAGCCTCCCGAAAAGTCTTTACACTTTGTTGCTCAAACTTAATATTACTCCCCTCCTTGAGCCTCCCGAAAAGTCTTGCGATATTGATATTCTCCATTCCCCCTGTGGACTGTTTTAGTTGTTATATTTTTCCTATTTTTTGTGCTATGTGTGACTGTATTAGTGTTATATTTTTCCTATTTTTTGTGCTAAGTGTGACTGTAGGCTACTGCTGCCTGTCTTGGCCAGGACATTTGAAGTGATGTTTAAATTCAATGATGATTATTATTTTCATCATTGAGCTACTATAACCAATAGTAGTTGCCATGCATTTTAAAATGTCAATGCACAGATTCAAGCACAGGTGAGCGCGGATTTTTGACGCGACAAATTCGCTCGAGTTCAAATATTTAAACTTTGACGCGAATTTCACGTGATGACAGCCAATCAGCATTCAACAGCGTGGCCACTGAGTGACATGTGTAACAGCTAATCAGCGTCCAACCGTCAAACTCAGTGCACTGCAGTCCGGGGTGAACTGCAGCATGGAGGAGAATGTGATTGTTGCCGTTTGCAACTCCCGGAGCTCTATATATAACAGTATATAATATAATTGTATATATAATATCACGGCCAAAAGCTCTGTGAGCCTCCCGATGGCCGTAGCGTGGGGAGCTCTCGTAGGGATTGGGCTTCTCGGGGTTTGTTTACCGGCGTTGCTATGGTTTCCGTTCTTGTCTGTTCCAACGGTTTATTAGGTAGGCCTATCTAATAAATCTCTGTCTAATCAATATTTCATTCATTACATTACAATATTATGAATAGACTGCGTTGGGTCCTCCGATGTCTCTCCCTCTTCCACAAAAGGTAAAGACATGCAATGGTGGTTATCTTGTTGTGGCGTGACAAATTCGACAAAACTTGCACAGTGACAGATTATGATTTGTGGCGCGACAAAGCTTCAGCGACACCGCGAACGGGCGACAAATGTCGCGTTTGGTGTGAACGCACTACGTATAACGATAGTCACATTTATTATTCGATATTCTACGTGGCTCTGACTTTTCGACGATCGTTGCCCATCCCTACATCAAATATGACCATAGCAAACCTTAAAAAAGACAAAATGTGTGCCCAGCCCAACCCCGTTCTTCTGTTGAAGAGTAATCACACTGAGCTACAGGGTAAATGGTTGCCCGGTCTTCGTGACGTGATAAGCTGTGATTATCAGCTTTGTGATAACCACATTTGCCTCCGCGTTCTGTTTAGTAAAAAAAACCGGCAAGGCACCGGAGGACGGGTTATCAGCAGCCCGCTTAGCTGCCTTGCAAGCAAGATGCTGCTAGATCTTATCGTGACACTCAAGCTCTGCTTTCTGAAAGATGACGTTCCTTTAAAAAACAAACCGCTTTTATCCACCGTTGACAAGAACTTAAGGCAAACCTCCTTCTTCCAGGATGCTTGAAAAGTTTGCTTACACTTGAGCTCGTACGCAGCCATCTCCTAGTTCTTCATCAACTGACTGCGGCGGGCCCGCTGCTTGCCGGGAGTCTCACGATCTCGTTTTGATTGGCCGAAGCCCCATTCAAATAAAATCAATCAAATAGTACACCAAGCATTACAAGCATTATCCGACGAGGGCAAGGGGAGGGGGCAACATAATAACATTAGCGATTTTTTTTTTTGCTTTTTTGGCAAGCACCTGGTTGTCATAGTACGTGGCGTTTTACTTGCCCCGGGACGTCGGGCAATCCTTATTGTTGAGCCCTGTTTGTAGGAACACAACTACCAATGAAACACAGTGGTGTGAGAGAGAGAGAGAGAGAGAGAGAGAGAGAGAGAGAGAGAGAGAGAGAGAGAGAGAGAGAGAGAGAGAGAGAGAGAGAGAGAGAGAGAGAGAGAGAGAGAGAGAGAGAGAGAGAGAGACAAGACACATTGAAGATATGTATTGGCTCTCTCCCAATACACATCTTCAACGTGTATTGGACAATCAGATTTGTCTTGACACGATTGTGATTCAGCCTACGCATAGCATGCACGCACACTCACATCCAAACAAACCCCGCCCTACTGTAAGGGTACGGTCGGCGGTAGAAAGTGCAAGCTGTAACTGAGCCGCACCTAACCTCACCTAATTGTCCTACACCTACCGGACCTAACCGCACCGCTCGGTGGAAATGCGCCATTAGTGTGTGTTTGTATAGAATCAATAGATCAACTGATTCACTGATTCTGGATTGATCCTGAAGACGTCCACGTCCAACTGTGATGTCCACGCTACAGGGAATTACAACACTTATATGAAATGTGTCCGCGGAGCAGGCAAAGTTTTGCAGAGAATGATATTCATCCCCACATTTCCTTAAGGTTATGGGGTAAAAAAAAAATATATATGTATATACGATTATTAACAGTAGATTATTAAGTGGAGCCTCAAGTCTTTAGAGGACGAGTCTCAAGTCACTGTGTGTGTGACTTTGATTCAACTTGAGGCTAATTTGCAAACTTGAGTCCCCATCTCTGACTTGTCTGTGTGTGTGTCTGTGTGCGTGTGTGTACCTCGTGCTCGCTGACGGTGCCTACAGATCCGGTCCTGCGGTGGTGGTGCTGGGAGGAGGCCTGGCCTCTCATGGGAGCAGACCAGCTGGTGGAGGATTGGGAGCTTTGCCGCGCAGCTTCGTCCATACTCAGAGAGGCCTGAGGAACAACATTTAGATCATTAGAATCCAATTTTAACATCTTTAATTAAATTTATAATCTAGAAAATCATTAAGGAATGAAGGAAACTGCACAAGGAGTGGACTAGGACCCTAGGAGAGGTGACTAGGCCCCTAGGATAGGTAACTAGGACCCAAGGAGAGGTGACTAGGACCCTAGGAGAGGAGACAAGGACCTGAGGAGAGGTGTCATGGGTAGATGTGTTGGAGCGACTCGAATTAGATGGAAAAACACTCAGGAGCAGACGAGGAGTGATGGATAGGATGGGATCTTTTATTTTTCCCAATTTAAGGCCCTTAAGGCGATAAAAAATAAAATAAAAATTACCAAAAAAACAAAAATAACAAAATTAATCTATATTTATATATATATATATATATATATATATATATATATGGTTGACTCAGCGTAACAAATAGGCTTGAGAGTCACCAAAAATAACAAGTCACTTCAAGTCAACCGGACCTTTAAACAAGTCCAATACAGGAGAGCAATATTTAGGCATATGTCCTTTCTCCAGCAGCTCCCCCGAACCACTGATGAATGTCAGCCTAAGTAGGCCTAACCCCCACTGCTAATTGGTGCATACCAATTTTCCTGTTGCGTCAGGGGTGTTTACAAGAGCAGTTACACAACAGGACATTTGCGCTGTGTTAACATGTAACTTACAAACTAAATAAACAGACCTGGAATTTGACGACGACAAACTTGTTTGAGTGGTTATTGCGACAAAACATGTGCCGTTAATGGTATTAAACAGAGTTGTAATAATGGTACTTGCAAGATTGTATTAAACTGTCGTAGTGCGTATGATAAATGACATGGTAGATGAATGATTTTAAAACAGCATGAATATAACGGAATACATAAACAAACAAGACAAACACACAGGCAATATTCACACTCAGTCTCTTGTGTGTAGCGCATCGCTACCGTGACGGTAGCTATGCGCCCCGTCACAGAAGAGACTAGGAGCCTAGGACAGGTGGCTAGAAGAGATGAATAGGTCCCTAGGAAGGTGACAAGGACCCTAGCAGAGGTGACTAGGAGCCTAAGAGAGGTGACCAGGACCTTAGAAAAGGTGACTAGGAGCCTAGGAGAGGAGACTAGGACCCTGGGAGAGGTGAGTAGGACCCTAGGAGAGGTGAGTAGGACCCTAGGAGAGGAAACTAGGATCCTAGGTGAGGTGACTAGGACCCTAGGAGACGTGACTAGGAGGTGAATAGGACCCTAGGAGAGGTGACTAGGACCCTAAGAGAGGTGACAAGGACCCTAGGAGAGCTGACTAAGAGAGGTGACTAAAACCCTAGGAGAGGTGACTAGGACCCTAGGAGGTGTATAGGACCCTAGGAGAGGTGACTAGGACCCTAAGAGAGGTGACAAGGACCCTAGGAGAGCTGACTAAGAGAGGTGACTAGAACCCTAGGAGAGGTGACTAGGACACTAGGAGAGCAGACTAGGAGAGGTGACTAGGACCCTAGGAGGTGACTAGGACAGGTGACTAGGACGCTAAGAGAGGTGACTAGGAGAGGTGACTAGGACCCTAGGTTACTAGGACCCTAGAAGAGGGGACTAGGACCCTAGGACAGGAGCCTATGAGAGATGACTTGGAGAGGTGACTAGGAGCCTAGGAGAGGTGACTAAGATCCTATGAGAGGTGAGTAGGAGAGGTGACTAGCACCCCAGTAGAGGTGTCCAGGAGGTGTTCACCTTCTCCAGCTGGGCGGTGATGTCCTCCAGGCTGAAGTTGGATGCGAGGGGGGGTCTCCAGTGAGTGGGGTTGGGGCCGCGCACTGTGCCAGCCGGAGAGACGCGGGCGCTGCTGCCCCCGCTGCTCCCCCCTCCCCCGCTGCCCCCCCCGTCCCCTGCTGGGTCTGCTCGGGAACTGCGACCTGCGGGGGGCTTCTGACGGACCTGCGGACACCAAGGAGAGCGTGCTGTTAGGTGAGTGCTGAATGCAGCACTCAACTATTATTCTTCTTAGGTTTGGGAAGATTTAGGACCTATCTCCCCATCATTTTTCACGTAGAGATTCCATTCCAAGCTTGGATTTGTAGGGCTGGACAAGTTTATGTGTTATTTACGTGTTAACACAATCTTATTTTAAAGCAGTTAATACAAATTGACACATGTTCTCTTTTTTGTTAGGGGCCGAGCAGCTTGTTTCTGTAACGTTTTTTGTTTTTTGTTTTCCAATTCTGTAAAAGTCACACTGCTATGGAAAGCCAAGAAGGCCACAAACTGGCCCTAGAATGGCGTGGTAAAAGGGCTAAACTGCACGGAAACTGTATGGAATCCGTGCGGTTTGGCAGGAATTCCGTACGGAATCCGTCTCCTCCCTCTTTTTTGCTTGACCACTAAGTTTGAAGGCTGTCCAATCAGTGAAGAGAAATACCAGACTAAAGTAATGCATTGTCGAGAGCTGCAGTGTCTGCCATGTTTCACCGTAACATAAGGCTGTGTTGTCTTTACTAGTTTCACTACAATGCAATGACCACCACTAGCTAGTGAAAAATACATTTGTGTCTAGTACAGTGATATAGTATATGTTATATATTGAGGCTATATATTGAGATGGCAGTGTGCGAAATATACCCGTCAATATTCGGGGATGTCCTCATCCCCAGATTGTTGCGCAACACCAATCAAAATGTTCTCAATATGCAGTAGCCTAGGCCATAACATTACAATATTTCATGGATGCAAGCCAAGACAATCAATCTATATCTATAGCCTACAGGACAACACACACACACACACACACACACACACACACACACACACACACACACACACACACACACACACACACACACACACACACACACACACACACACACACACACTTCTCCAACTTCTCCAACTCCAAGACAAGGCTGTTTCACTATATACAGGAGAAGGTGGAGGAGACCACAAACAACCACAACTAACCATGCAGTATAGGCTACCTATCGACAACAATGCACAACAATCAGTTCTATACGTTGCGTCTATCTTCTGTTTGGCGCACGTGGCTAATTTGCATACTTGCACAGGACTGTCTGGCTCCGCTTGGCAAAAAAAAAGAACGTATTTTTTTAATAAATGCTTTGAATTCTGAATAGAGGACATGGTGAGCTTAAGTACATATAAGTGACCATTAGTGAGATGGCCTAAAACGGAATACAAATGAATTATTCTAGGACATAGGCTTTCAGGATCAATTCAGAGGTTCAACTGTTCAGGATTCATTTTGCTTAGCCAGTGAAAGTGATCAGCTGTAGATTCCACACTTTTAAAAATACTTCACTACAAGTAGCCTATAAGTCCTCCAAATAACTCAGCATAATTGCATTACCGCCACAAGCATAGGCAGCAGTCATTATGAGCTAAAATGGTCCCGGCCAGTGTTTTTCTATAAATTATTGGAAGGGCCTCCCTGGATCGGCTGGGAAAGTCAGTCACGCTGATTTCAGGTGTTTTTAAAATGTGTATAGGGCTCTCACAGGACAGCCACGCAACGGACACATGGTTATCTTACATAAACCATCGCAAGGAAATGTAACAAAGCTGTAGCTGAAAGATTTGAATTCTGCCTATGCTTGTGGCAGTAATGCAATTATGCTGAATTATTTGGAGGACTTATAGGCTACTTGTGTAGTGAAGTATTTTTAACAGTGTGGAATCTACAGCTGATCACTTTCACTGGCTAAGCAAAATTAATCCCGATCAGTTGAACATCTGAAGGCCATCCTCACTAATGGTCACTTAAATATTTTTAAGCTCACCATGTCCAGTATTCAGAATTCAAAACATTTATTCACAAATAGGATTTGTTCTATTTTTTTGGCAAGCGGAGCCAGCCAGTCCTGTGCAAGTATGCAAATTAGCCATGTGCGCCAAACAGAAGATAGACGCAATGTATTACTTCCGGCGAAACAGGAAGTAAAGCAGCGCCGACATTGCTGAGTTGCTGGAATCACGTGACTGGCCGTGATTTGCTAAGGAAGTAGCGTGTTAGTCCCCGTAGGTGGTTGTTGCTGATGCGAAATGTTCTCCTTTTTCTTTCGGTTTTTTTTTGTACATTAGCTGTTCAATTATGCCGGGAAGAACATGTTGTTCGAAACATTGTCTAGCCAAAGGCTAAGCTTGTTGACCGTACCTAGTAGCCTCATTTCCAGAAAACCTTGTGTTCAGTTTTCTTTCAACCCAGTTTGTTGGGTCTGCCTTTTTTGGTACCTCAGATGCCTCACTACTGGTGATTCTTACTTGTCTTTGGTCCAGCCACAGCCGACTTTTTGGCCCTTGGTCTCCGTTTTTTATCTCTGCCTGTCCTGTTCCTCGCATTTTATGTAAGTTTTAAATATTGTGTTGCAAAGGGTGCATTTTTGTTCTGCACACATTGTATGCTCAATAGGTGGACCTATTGCAGTGTGTGCAGTCTGTAGCTGAGCAGTCAACACATGATTCAAAATGGTTCCAGGAATCATACATAACCCAACCATGTCTTGTGCTGACAAATGTGCAACATGTTGAACTGTCTCAAATGCAGTAGAAATTACACTCATACATTTTCTGGGACCTGCTTGCATATTTTCCACAGTCTCTGGCACATTGTCACAGGTAGACCGGTTCCAGGCACATGCTGTGTCTGTGCAGGCTAGACCTGTGAACCTTCTTGCTGTTGCATCTTTAATTTTGTACAGTAGTCCTGCTGTATGGTTACAACACTTCCCTCGGTCGGCCACTCAGTCACACACACATCAAGAATTTTGCCATCTTCTCTCTGTATGGTTACTGACACATTATGGTACAAGTTTACTGCCTGTGAAAACCTCACGACACATTTTAACCTAATGATCTGATCTGCGATGCCGTGTAGTATCTGGCCAATCCATCCGGAGCTGAGCTCATATAATTCCGACCTTCAATCAGTGCCCTGAAGTTTGCGTTCTGAATCTCATCGCATGCCGATTAATAAAATAATCCTGAATACCTGTAAGAACATGTATTTTATTGCTACAAATGCTACAACTGGTCGTGGTTAGCTATTTGCAACTTGTGAAGCTTGTGAACATATTAGCAAACACAGCTAGTAATGGCAGCTAGGTTTTATTGTTGTCATCAATTAATACACATCTTAATAGGCTACATTACGTTGTCAATAAATTACTTTCATGCTTTGGCCAGTGCCTGATATCATCTATCCAATTTTCCATGTTGTTTATACCTCACTACGAAAAGTCTGCGAGCAGGATGCTTTTCACTGAAAAAGCATTAGAGGGCAGCGGCAAGTAACATTTCAGCAACGCAGCGATGGCGACAGGCAAAGATGGCGGCCCCCATATATTTCACACCAGATTAGTGTATTGCTGTGGATAGGTAGGCTGGTTAGTTGTGGTTGCTTGTGGTCTTAGTGAAACAGCCTTGCCTTGGAGTTGGAGATGTTGGAGTGATTATGTGAATGTGCGAGAGAGAGCGCACCTGCCGTGGTGATGTTTGGCCTGTTGTGGGCTTATATGTGTTCAATGATGTATCTGTCTGATCCTATTAGCTGGAGATGGATGGTTAAATAATGTCACAAAATCGGTCATACTGCAGGCTCTCATTTGCAAGTGCATTGATTGTGTGCCCGTCTCCGATATGCTATACACCGCGTTCCAAATTATTATGCAACAAAAAAAACATCTTAACAGGCCAAGTTACATGTTAACATAGGACCCCTTCTGTGATATCACCTTCACAATTGTTGCATCCATTGAACTTGTGAGTTTCTGGACAGTTTCTGCTTGAATGTCTTTGCAGGATGTCAGAATAGCCTCCCAGAGCTTCTGTTTTGATGTGAACTGCCTCCCACCCTCATAGATCTTTTGCTTGAGGATGCTCCAAAGGTTCTCAATAGGGTTGAGGTCTGGGGAGGATGGGGGCCACACCATGAGTTTCTCTCCTTTTATGCCCATAGCAGCCAGTGACAGAGGTATTCTTTGCAGCATGAGATGGTGCATTGTCATGCATGGAGATGATTTTGCTACAGAAGGCACAGTTTTGTCTGGCAGAAATCTTTGTCATTATGCCTTTATCTGCACAAAACCGTCTGTGCTCTGAATCAGCCACAAACCTCTTCACAATACGATGATCACCCTAAAGTTGTCGTGAAATATCTAATGTTTTCACACCTTGTCCAAGGCATTGCACTATTTGACGCTTTTCGGCAGCAAAGAGATCCTTTTTCTTTCCCATATTACTTGAAACCTGTGGTCTGCTTAATAATGTGGAACGTCCTTCTTAAGTAGTTTTCCTGTAATTGGGCGGACCTGGCAAACTAATTATCAGAGGTGTCTGAGATTGATTTCAGTGATCCAAAGAGCTCTGAGACACAATACTATCCATGAGTTTAATTGAAAATGAAAAATGAAATGTTTAATGTTTATGACACTTTAATCCAATTTGCATAATAATTTGGAACGTGTGTATACCTGGCATTTATTCAGTTCATTGTTCTTCTGAGTGCGCAAGAATGGTGCAGATTATTGTCGTGTTTGCATTGTAATGCACAACTTTGCCTCTCCGTTATAAAATAACGTGCATCCCAACAACTTTAGCCAATGCAGGCTCCTATGTCAGTGTTGTTTTATCAGTGTGTTTAAAGTGTGTGTGTGTGTGTGTGTGTGTGTGTGTGTGTGTGTGTGTGTGTGTGTGTGTGTGTGTGTGTGTGTGTGTGTGTGTGTGTGTGTGTGTGTGTGTGTGTGTGTGTGTGTGTGTGTGTGTGTTTGTGTTGTCATGTAGGCTATAGATATAGACTGATTGTCTTGGCTTGCATCAATGAAATATTGTAATGTTATGGCCTAGGCTACTGCATATTGAGAACATTTAGATTGGTGTTGCGCAACAATCTGGGGATGAGGACATCACCGAATATTGACAGGTATTTCGCACACTGCCATCTCAATATATAGCGTAACATATACAAATATATCACTGTACTAGACACAAATGTATTTTCCAATAGCTAGTGGTGGTCATTACATTGTAGTGAAACTAGTAAAGACAACACAGCTTTATGTTACGGCGAAACATGGCAGGCACTGCAGCTCTCGACAATGCGTTACTTTCGTCTGGTATTTCTCTTCACTGATTGGTTAGACAGCCTTCAAACTTAGTGGTCAAGCAAAAAAAGAGGGAGGGGCTCGTTCTGCATACCTAATAGCCGGAGCGCATAACTAATAGCCGCTATTAGGTATGCAAAAACCGTACGGAAACTGCACAGATTCTGTACGGTTTCCGTGCGGTTTAGCCCTTTTACCGCGCCATTCTAGGGCCAGTTTGTGGCCTTCTTGGCTTTCCATATGCAGTGCCCGCGGTGCCCAAGGTCACGGTGCCCGGGCCGCGGGTTGCTACGGCCAGGGCACGACAAGAGTCGTGGCGGCCGAGAGCGAGAGTCGCGGCAGTGCTCGGGCCGCGGTCACGGTAAATGAATGTTCAATTCAACCATTTCTTCCTCAACTTATCTTTCTAGGCCAAGAGCTCGATCTCTCACTCTCACTCGCGCGCGCTCGCTCTCTCGCTCTCTCTCGCTCCTCCCCCCGTGTCTTTGGAAGTTTAATTGGGTTTATTACAGTGATGGACACTGTTAGCCATCAGAGGTGAGACATTTGCATGTCATGAATATTCATTAATATTTATTAATATTATTTTCACCAAAACCGACTCAAAGGGCATTCATTGCTATTAGTGACCACCGCAAAATCAATGAAAAACGATTGTGATATATGTGCCCGAATCGCTTGCGGAAAAAATATATCAGAACCATCGTTGCAGTGCGAGAGCTGGGTGCTGGCTCACGGCATAATGGATGGAAAGATTATGTCAATCAGCATATCAATCAGTTTGCCTATATAAACTATGTATTTGTTGCCCATTACCTAAATATTTACTTTGTTGTTAAATGTGTTTTTCAGCTGCTAATATAAGTACAGACATGCTGCCCAGCCTCTCTAAGGAGGACTTGCGTGATCTCTTTCCTGGGCCAGAGCACTTCTTAAGAAGAAAAAACATTTGGAGACTCATTCATGATGAAGATAAGGTAATGATGGTTTTAACAATTGAGAGTTTTTTGTTGTTGTTTTGTTGTTGTCACAGTGTACTGTTCTTTGTCATATTATTACCATTAAATAAATGTAGCTTTTATACAGGGTCAGGAATCAGACTTGTGCGCACCAGGCACCTCCTCTGGGACCAGGAATTTCAGCCCCACTCTAATCAGTTTCCTTTCCCTCTCCCTCCACCTCCCTCCCCTCTCCAAGCCCAAGACCCCAACATGGTGCAAGCAGAATTGTACAGCTTTTCAGCCCACAGTATGTTATATACACAGACACAGAATTGGAGCAAGCAAGAAGCACATTTTTTGAAAAACAGCGTACTGGAGAAGAGGGAGAATATATGCTTTCCAAAGAGCTTTGCTGTCGATTAATCAGGAATACAGTAACAAGCATGATTACTATTAAGAGAGCAGCAGGTGATGGCTTTGAGTATCCATGCAGCCGTGAACTCACTGTAATGGCTAAGCGTCTCATTGACTACTACCCAATGCTTCGGGACAGATCTGCGATCACTGGAGCTGAGTGGATAAGTCACTATTCAGGTATCCCAACATGTGGATCATTGTTTTCCACTGCATGGCAGTCAAAATGCAAACATTTCAGCAACTAAAATGGGTTTCACCTAGTTCTTAATTTCCGGATACGACTTTTGTTTCTTGTCCGGAATCTGTGAAGAAACAGCTTTTTGAAAAGGGTCCAGAATGTGACAACCCCCAAAAAGAAGCAGGGGGCGACTCTTTCAAGAAAGAGGCCATGGAGCCTTAGCTTTCAAGGAAGCCAGGAGATGTCCACCGACACTGACTAGTCCACCTCCTCAACTTTGATCTTGACGAGATCACCACCATCCAGTTCCAGCTCCCCAGAGTTTGAACAGTTGCATTAAGTACACAAATGGAAACAGTAGATTGTGTTTCAGTATTAATGCCACTTCTGATAATATATTTAACAAGGGACAATTCCATATTTTTAGGAATATTCTACAATGTCATCATTCTGTTTTGAATCCTTTTTGTTCTGGATTACTCATATCTTATTGTCCTATTTTAATCACTATGGGTGTTTGTTTGTTAATACCCCATATGAACTGTAATGTCTAGAAATGGTAATAGTGGTGTACATTTAAATGTTAATTGGTGAGGTTTATGTCTTTTAGCGTCAGAAACGACTGAGAGTCTACAGAACCAGGCAAGACATTATAAAAGTTTACAGGAGATGTACAAAAACAAGGCCAGACCCAACAAGAAGGATGTTTCTCAGCTCCTTGAATTCCAAGCAAGACGGGCCTTCATTGACTCTGACGTCTCTAAGGAGCAGGACAGGCCTACCAAGATCCTTCAAGCTTATCCCTGCTTCAGAGAACTGGATCATGTAAGCAAATCTATTCAATGTATAAAGCCCTATATTCTTCTTAAGCCTGGTTAACACTAGACCAAATCGCAAATAGTGTGACAATATGGAATCAGATAATGTATATCATGATTTATGTATGTATACAATAAATGACTCAAATATTTATATTGCATTCAAATATTTATTGTATATAAATATAAAACATACATTTCCAAAAATGTGCTTCTGATACACCTAAAAATATATTTTAATTCTTAGTATCAAAAAAAAGAAAAGTAGTATACATTTTCTGTTTTCGTATGAGTTCAATTCTTTGTGTTGAAGTTATGGCATTAAGAGATTAATTTTGCTGCAATAATTTCACATTTGAGGTTCTGTCCAGTAAATTGATTCTAGTTCTTCCAATATGCAGATTGAATACCAATAAAGAAGGGAAAAGAAATTGATTCATATTATATTGCAATAGCATTGGATGATGATGGTAAATTTAAGTATATTTTTCTACATATTAAGAAAATAATTCTTAAATATTTTTCTTTCTATCCAGACAAAATGTAGTTGTTTAAGTGTAGCTGTACTGATTTTAAGATATGGTGCCTTATATATAACCTTATTTAAAGATTATGGCACTAGCATATTCTGAATTTAAGAAAACTTTTCGAAATATTGAGAAAATAATACTTGTATCTAGAAAAATGTACTTGTTTTAAAGCTAGGGTGGGTAATTTTTTTACTGCAATATTTGGCAAAAATGTCATAATAGACAGTCAGCTATTTGTCGGTGAAGTGCTCTGAAAATATCTGCTCATCACTTTGCTCTCCCCTGCCTCTGTGTGCCGCCCCCAAAAATTGCCACTGCTCATATACACTTTGACCAATCAGAGCGAGGCTCCGATTCGCTGTTCTTATTGGCTGTGGGACCGTCCGGTCACCTTGGCAACGACGTTGGTGCGTCCCTGCGTGTGCGTTCACGAGCCTAGCAGCCTGACAGTTTTGCACTACTACGGCGAACAACAAATGAATAGCAATGTCTTCATCAACGGCCCCTTAATTTCCCATTCCCCGGATACCAAGAACACTGCTAAGACAGCGGAAAAAAAAGAGGAAAGACACTTGTTGAAAGGACAGCTACTAAAAGGGAGGTGGAGAGAGCTCGAAATAAAACCAGGGTAAACATTGGCGTGGCTTATGAGTGATGGAGAGAGTTACGTGACCTGAGAAACTGAAAATCGGACGCTGAGATGGCTACATTTCTTATAGACCGGTAAGGAATAGTGTTATCTCTCCATGGTATATAATGATGAATGTGTCGGCTGGTATGGTTTTTTACTAGGCAAAGCCATGATAACCGTTACATTACGGTTCTGTAATGTAACCGTTTCAATACGGATCTGTAGGATGTCTTGCATCGGCCCATGGATCTTTTCCCGGTCCGTTTTATATGTTAGTTATGGTCACACTAACCCTGTCGGAATAACACAGAGATTGTGCTCACACGTAGCCTAGGCCTCAACTCAACTGTGGATAATGTCCGAGTCACGTTTGTGTAAAAGCTACTTTGACAGAACTGCCAAGATAAACACAGTGAGGGAAGTGTAGCATATGATAGTCCATGTATTGTTATAGCGTTGCTGCAAGCTAGCAGCAGCCTAGCTAAGTTTCGTGATCGCTTTGAAGTGACGGTTTCCTTGTGTGTAATCTGGCTTTCTGTGTCATTTTAACAAATATATATATTTTTCTAAATTCCGATAACGTTTTTTTTTCTACCCTGTCAAGGCCTCTCCGACCACGGCCTCGTCCCCTTCCTCTGCCCCTAGGCTGACTGCCTCTAGCAGCAGGACGTCCCCTGACCCTACACATCCCACGTCCTGTGCTGCTAGGACCTGGGACACAATCGTCCCCAGAGCCAGCTGGAGTCTCTTCTTGTACACTCTTATAATGCAAAAAATTAGCGTTATTGTAGTACAATTCATCACTTCAAAACGTCGGAATATAATATTGATGACCAGGTTACTAGCTCTGGCAGCTTATGCTAACGAATTACAGTTGCAATTAGTTTGCTATCTTGCTTGGCTGATACAGCTACCTTTCTTAGGCCTACCAGCGCAATTACAATGATTTTAAGATAACATACATGGTATGTCTGTGAGTAAGATGTTGATGCTACATGTACTTATCAGCACTAATGTTTAATTACCTCGGAATCAAACATGGTGTTTTGTCTTCCTATCAATGTAACTGAATTCACATGAACGCACATAACTGACGTTCGGAGGGAGGAGCTACAGCAGGTAGAGTGTGGCAGGGAGGGACCAGAGAGAACGCAATGGAATCTCCTTGTCCCAACTCAACAGGAGTCAGCATTAAGGGAGGAGACAGGACCCAGCAAAAAACGTAGGAAATAGGATCTTGAATGCGTTTCTGGTTGTCTGTGGAGAGCGAGTTCCCCCAGATCTCCACTAGGGCTATGGAAGTCTTAATCCCCTTTACCTCCACGTACTTGTGTGAGTGTGGGTTTTCCACACTGACCGTGATTAAAAACTAATACAGATCAAGGCTGCAGGTGGAGGACGACTTGCGTAATTTCTCTCTGCACTGCAGCCCCGCATCAAACACCTCTGCGCATCAAAAGCGAGGCCTCATTGTTCCCACTGATATGGACGATTCAATTGAAAGTCAAAGTCGTGTTGTCTTGAATCCATGAATTGGGTGGGCCATAGGGTTGATGCCGCTCGTAGCGCAAATGATGTAAATTTGGCGCATTTTGTTTGTTGCTTAAATTTGAGGTTGTACGTGGCTGAAATCGTTGACACATTTCATGAAAATATGTGAATATGTTCGATCTGATAACATGCCGTTGACGTTTATTGATCAGAGTGACCTATTGGTTGCTCTCGGTTGACGTACATTCCAATCACATGTGCGTTCACCGGGCTGTGCGTGATTGACAGTGCTCTGCTGATGACAAGAATAAAAAGCGGTTGATTTTGATTTCCATTTTCTGGAACCATGGCTGGGAGCTGTCTCCCAGCCATGGTTCCAGAAAATGGAAATCAAAATTAACCGTAAAGGTCGCTTGTTATTCTTGTCATCGGCAGAGCACTGTCAATCACGCACAGCCCGGTAAACGGCACATGTGATTGGAATGTACGTCAGCCGAGAGCAACCAATAGGTTTAGAGCTAAGTGGTCCCGCCCCACAGTCAGGAGTTTCAAAACGAATGCACGACAGAACACTGCCAATATTCACGTGACTCAAAGCTTGCGCCTGTGTGACGCAAGCTTTGAAAATGTGTTGGTGAAAATGATGAATAAGATAAAATAGAACACAAAATCATCTTTACAGATGTTTGAATTTTTGTTTGAATTTTTTTCAGGTTATAATCTCTTTTTTTCAGTGTTGCAAAACCTTTTTTACAAGGTGTCGAGTTTTCAAACCCAGACTTACAAGCCTTTGAAACTTTTTTTTTCAGGTTTGAATTATGGCAGGAAACTGGCTCCATAGAGACCGACAATGAACCCATCGCCAGAGAGGCGAGCTGTGCATGCGTCGGCCACCCATGCACCCCTGAGCCCCAGGATGCGTCCGGACGGACGGTGCGGACAGAGACGGAACAAGAACCAGTTGCCATGGAGGCCAGCTGCGCAAGAGTTGGCCCCCCGTGCACCGCTGAGCCCCGAGATGTGTCCGGACGGCTTATGCGGACAGAGATGGAACAACAACCAGTCGCCATGGAAGCGAGCTGTGCATGCATCCGCCACCGCCACCTCAAGCCAACAAGGGCCCATCTCACAGAAAGCAGATGAACCAGACACTCTGATTGTAGGAGACTCAACCATAAAGGATATAACCGGTAAGACAATCAAAACATGCTACTTCTCAGATGGTATGGTTAGTGATATCATACAGAAACTAGCCAAAACTATATTGGAAATCCCCAAATCTCACAGGTTATTGTGCATGCAGGACTTAATGATATTCGAAGAGAACAGTCAGAACTTCTGAAGAGGGATTACACTGATCTATTGGACACACTGGACAAAATACACATTAAGTCATTTATCAGTGGACCCATACCAGCAGTGGAAAGGGGAATAAACAGATTCAGTCACCTACCAGCACTGAATACATGGCTTTCCAGAGTCTGCAATGAAAGAGGAAGGGGCTTTATTGAAAATTTCAACGTGTTTTTGGGGCGCAAATATCTTTTCAGAAATGATGGCCTACACTCAAACAGAGGCTCAAAACTTCTGTTCTCGCTCTCCCACACATCGACCCTGCCATGGTCTGACACACAGGCCACAGTCAGAGCACAGGTTGAGAAGAAGAGAGACTACAACCTCCCCCATACATCTACTCTGCCACTATCTGACACACAGATAGCAGACAGAACACAGACCTTGAAGAGAGAAAACAGCCCGCCCGATGCCATCGACACCATGCCTTCCTCCATCGCTGATGCTGGCTTGGCGAGAAACGGCCACCACCCTTCTCTGCACTCCCCCATCAACGTTGACCTCTAGCCTCATCTCTCCAAAAGCCATAACAACAACTCCAGCTCCACTGTCTCCTCCCTTTGTGATTTTCCAGCTGAATGTAAGAAACTGGAATATGTTGGCATCAAACTTTCATCTCAATATCCAGTCAACCACAATATCCTCCTCCACTCCCTGCAATACACCATTGGACTCACTGGAAATGCACACAACTGGTTCACCTCTTACCTCACCGGCAGAACCAAGCACGTTACCCTGGGCAAAGCAAAATCACACACCCAGTGTCACCTGTGTTGTCCCCCAGGGCTCGGTGTTGGGCCCCACCCTTATCTCCATCTACATGCTTCCCCTGGGCAGCGTCATCAGCAGGCATGGGTTATCTTAACATTGCTATGCTGATGACACAAAGCTGTACCTCAGAACCACCCCCAATTCTTCTTGCCCCTTGCCAACATCCACACTGACCACCTGCCTGGAGGAGATAGAGGCGTGGATAAAGCTAAACTTTCTGCAATTAAACTGTTCTAAAACAGAAGCCATCCTCATCGGCACACCAAATCAGCTCCGCTCCTCCCCCATCATCAATATCACTTTCTCTGTCCAAAACATTCCCCCTTCCATATCTGTCACCAACCTGGGTGTTAAAATGGACCAGCAACTAAATTATGACACCCACATCAATCACCTCCGCAAGACCACATTCTACCACCTCAAAAACATTACCAAACACCGGCCTACACTCACCCTGGCAGACTCAGAGAGGCTCGTCCACGCCTTTGTCTCCTCCAGGTTGGATTACTGCAATGCACTCCTCATCAGGATCTCTGTCAAGAGCATCCAGAAGATCCAGCACATACAAAACAGCGCTGCCAGGATCCTGATGTGGGTGTGCAAATTTGAACACATCACCCCCATCCTCAAATCCCTTCACTGGCTCCCTGTCACATTCAGAATTGAATTCAAGATCTCCCTCCTCACCCACCAGTGCATCCACGCACATGCCCCCCCCTACCTCCAGGAGCTCCTCACCCCCCAGACCACCTGGAACGCCCTCCCTGACCACCTGAAGGCCCCACAGACTACACCTGTTTTTTTTTTAAAAAAACTTAAGACTTCTCTTTTTAAAAAAGCCTTTTGCTAATTTCCCTTTTACTGTTTATGCATTATATGTTTAAGCAACCCCTTTTATTGTTTTATTATTTTTCCTCTCTTAAACTCTGTAGCACTTTGAGATTTCTGAATGTAAAGTGCTCTACAAATTAAATATATTATTATTCATCGCCATGTCATGCCCACAGGCTGATAACACCCAGCCCCCCCCACCCCCATACTGAAATTAGCCCTGAGAATTACTGAGACAAAAAAGGGTTCAGCTATAGACATAGTATAAAGGAAGTTTCGCATAACTTAGCTTAGCTGAACGGGAGTTATTGGAAACTATGCAATATTAAATGAAACGGAACTCCTCTTTATAGGCCTATATACAACAACCATGGGCGTCAGTTTGATTTGAAATGTGCTGGGGAGAGAGGCGCATTCGTAAGTGCATTTTCAGAAGTGCTGGGTACAATGAGGATGCACTCTTTTTTCTCTCTTTAGTGCCGGTAATAAAAGGTTCTGAAAGACAGC
>OLKM01003156.1:0-14076 GCA_900291075.1 Melanogrammus aeglefinus | reverse complement strand
ATGGGCCAACCGATTATCGCCGCACCGATATATCGGGCATATTTAACATTTTAGGGCGAATATCGAGGTATCGGCCATACTTTCCATAAATTCCCACCGATAAGTTCATATAATTTTCACAACCAATTTTGCAGCCGTTTCGTTCTGAACGCCGCTCCGCTCTTGCCACTTTGGAATTCATGAGGCCTTGCCAAGTTGCCATCGCCCTCACAGCATCTGATTGTTGGCACACGGAATACCAACCCAATCAAGAACGAAACGGCTGCAAGCGGCGGCGGGGTGCTTTCAGCTCCCTGTTGACTCGTGAGCGGTTCTAGACGGCCACGTGGGCTAAGGACGGTGCTGCTTGCGGATACAATTAAAGCAGTGGTAGAAACAGTTCCTTCTGAGGTAAGATATATGAAGCAATATCCTTGCAATTATGTCAGCAATACACACACACAACGTTGCAGAAGCACGGCACCACAAGGTGTTTATTAATTTTGTGAAACCGATCCATTTGATCTGTGTAATAACGACACAAACCTTAGCTCACGCAAGGACAACCAGAATGACAGCGAATACTCCTCACTGAAAAGGTTGTCCATAGAGCAGTCTCAACATGGTGTATAGTCCTACTACAGTTATTGTTAAAACCCCACATGGAAACGTGAACGTGTCTGTAGTTCTACACGAAAGGTGGACTGAAAGCCATGGTCAATGAAGACCAATAAAACGTGTTTGTGTTTGTCCCGAGACGAACCATTTAGAGCCTTGCTAGCTACTTGATAGCCTGTTAGCTACTTTATAGCCTGCCTGAGTAAGAGCCAGCATAGAGGGTCGAGTATATCTGCAGCCAGAGCCTTATATACATTCCCATCTACGGCTCTGGTGAGAGCCTTGTTCCCTAACAAGTTACCCAGCACGGTAGAACCAACGGTGATTGGTCGCATGTCCTCAAATTAGTTAAATAGAATTAGTTTTGGCCAGTCGCTGCGTTTCAAACTGGTTGTAACATCTTGTTACGGGTAGACAGACAGGCTAGCGTAGCTAGCAGCAAGTAGCTACAGAGATTCGACAGCATCCTCTGGTAGGCTTTGCGCTAACTAACTTGTTGTTAGGTAAACAACTTCATGAACACTACGCTACGCGACTCAGCCCTAAAGGCACATTGTACGTTCGTCTATTAGTTTCTTTATTGTGCGTTCCCAGGCCCCTTTGACCATTTAATCACGCCTGGTGTGATCTCAAAGTGCTGGCATTTGATGTGCGCTAGGTACAATGATCCAAATACTTCTTTGTAATTCGCCTTTATTTGTGACGTGAAAACGTTATACCTAAATGCTTTAGTTTCACCTCGCCACCCAGAGGCAGACAAGCAGCCCAGCACAGCCACTAGACGTAAAATAAACTCTTGAATCAGGAGGTGGTTATACGTGCTGTAGTTTGCATTTTTTATTTTTTACTTTAAGTAAACTACTAGTGCCGTATATTTACAGAAATATACAGGCTTATCTATATGATTTTGACTATTTTTATATAGAGACATACTATAAATTATTTACAATTTATATGTACAATTATTATTTGTTTGTTTTTTTACAATGTCTGAAAATAGATTTAGTTTGTATCAAAATATTTTTTTCAAAATATGTTATTTAGATTGCAACTGCTTATGCTACCCATTTAACTTGTGTCACATTATTTTTCCCCAATGCAGATGATTGTGCCAACAGGAAAGACACGAGCCAAAAGTGCAGTGTGGGACTACTACAGCAGTCAGGTGGTGTAGGCAAAGCAGTTTGCAATGCATGCAAAGTCTCGGTCAGCACTGGCGCTACAGTGGCTAAAACGGCCAACACATCTAATCTATGGTCCCATCTCAGAAGTCACCATAAAGAATTATATGAAGCGGCAAAGAAGGAGCAGCGCGAAATGGAATCTCAGAAAGCACCATCACACCAGCCTACAGTGGCAGACCTGTTTCAGCGACAAAAACAGTGGGCCAATTCAGATGAGAAGTCTAAGCAAATAGATAAACTTATTGCAGAAATGATAATTACTGACAACCAGCCATTTTCCGTTGTCTCTGATGTTGGTTTTCAGCGCCTTGTGGCTGCTCTTAATCCAAGATATGCACTTAAAAGCGAGAAGTTTTACCGCACTGAAAAGATACCTGCAATCCATGCATAGAGGTTGTGCAAAAGATAAAAACCTTATCCAACCAGAGGAATGCTGGGTTCCCATTGCGTTTTACCACAGACTGCTGGTCTGGAACAACAGAGTCCCTTAATGAGCCTGACATGCCACTTCATTACCAATGAGTGGGAAAGAAGCAAGTTGTTTTGACCACGACGGTCATGGAAAGGATCCATACAGGCGCAGTACATCAAGGATAAATTCCTTGAATGATTGAGGAATGGCACATTGACAAAGAGCGCATAGCCCTTGTCCTTCGTGACAGCTGTTGCCAATATGATGAAAGGCATGAAGCTTTCTGAAGTACCAGACCTCAGCTGCACTGCTCACCAGTTGCAGCTTGTTGTAAATGATGGCCTGTCCTGTCAGAGAGCAGTGATTGACACAATTGCTTCAGTGAAGCATTGTGTCACACATTTTCATCATTCTGTCCTGGCCAAGGACCGTTTTGAAAACAATTCAGCAAGAACTTGGCCTTCCAGTCCACCAGTTCATACAAGCAGTTCCAACCAGGTGGAACTCAACACTGCACATGCTGCAGAGAGCACTGGAGCAGAAAAGAGCATTAACTCTCTACTCTGGGGAGTTATGGGGGTTTGCTGCTCCAGTGCTCACCAGTGGGACCTGGTAGCTAATCTTGTGGAGACCTGATTCCCATGTGAGGAGGTCACGCTGAGAGGTGAGCAGCAGCAGTTCCTCTGCGTCCTCAATCATTCCATGTGTCGGTGTGTTGAAGATGCTGCTGGAGGATGAAGGACCCAGAACAACCGGGATCAAAACTCTTCGGCAAGGTATGAAGGAAAGCCTCATCAAGAGGTTTGCAAAGCTTGAAGAAACCAAGCATGTTGTTCTGGCCTGTCTGCTAGATCCACGTTACAAGGATAATAATTTTCCTCTGACAACACAATAGAGAAGGCGAAGCAGTGGCTCAAGGATGAAGTAGAGAGTGCCTCGGCGGAGGCACATGATGAAGAAACAGCACAGGAGGTTGATGTGGCGCAAGAGGCCGAAGCAGAAGAATACACTGTAGAACAACAGGCCCGAAAAAAACAGAGGAGAAATGAGGCACCATCGGGCAGCCGGATAGATGCCATCTTCAGCTCTTTGCTAGGACCACATGCGGGAGAGGCATTGGCCTCAGATGCTGGGCTTGATGAGGAGGTGAGGTTGTATCTCATGGAGCCAATCATTGACCGCCGAAAGGGGGATCCACTCCAGTGGTGGAAGCAGAATGAACAACGATTTAAGCTTCTGGCTAAACAAGCCAGGAAGTTTCTGTGCGCACCGCCCTCATCGGTTCCCAGTGAGAGAGTCTTCAGTGAGATCTCTCTGATCTACTCGAAGAACAGGAGAAGCCTCACTGGGCAACATGCCGAGCAGCTTGTGCTTTCTGCACTTATAATTTGTTCTTTTACTTAAATTGGCAATATTAGGCTTGGCATTTAAACCAGCCTATTGTTCATTGCAAAAGTACAGTGATGTTTTACTCATTTCTCATAGCAGGTTTTACTCAGTTCTCATAGCAGGGAGTGATTTTATTTTTTATTGATGATTATTTATTCATTGATTTATTTATTTTTTCCCAGTTTTATTCTATGTTAAGTTATTCTAAGTTAAGTTCGGCTTTATTTTACAAATGCTGTTGGCAGCTCCCTGTACTTAAAATGTTTACTATTAAAAAACAATTATGGAAAGTTCGAGTTCAGTGTGTGCCATTTTTAATTTATTCGCAGAGTATTTTTTTCTTCTATTTATCGGTTGCACATATCGGTTATCGGGCCTCCATTTTCATAAATATCGGTATCGCTGTATCGGCCCTGAAAAAACCATATCGGTCGGGCCCTATGGTGTGTGTATATGTGCGTGTGCGTGCGCACAGTCAATCAGCACCCACCGTGGTGTGTGTGTGTGTGTGTGTGTGTGTGTGTGTGTGTGTGTGTGTGTGTGTGTGTGTGTGTGTGTGTGTGTGTGTCAGTCAGCTCCCGCCGTGGGGTGTGTGTGTTTTGTGTTGTGTGAAGTGTTTTAAGAGTGGTTGGCTGCTTTTTTAGGCGTGCACTACTTTCCACTCTCCAGCATAAGGCCTTCTACCCTGCAAAGCCGGTTCGGTCGAGACTTGGCACGCCTGGCGATTTCAACGTCTTATTTCAAGTTTCTTATGTAAAACCGAGGGGGAAAAATCCCCTGTTCATCACGTCGCAGGCTTTCTTGGTTTACTGGAGAAGGCGGGGCTCCACACGGAGTCTAGACCTCTTCAGAATAATTTGCATATTACCGAATGTTTTTATTTTTTTATGAATGAAAACATAAAAAAAGAATGAGTTCACATCTGAGTGTAGGCTAAAAACGCGATTAACTATTTACAAGTGCAAAAACGCCAAAATATTCTTTATTTTACTGACCACTTTTGGGTTAGGGACGGGTTAGGGCTTTTTATCCCAACAAAAGCCTTGTAAGGACAGTTCCTCTGCGTCTCTCTCGTAGATCTCACCATCTTTCAACATCTTTATTTAATACGACTACATCACCTTCTCTCACATGATCAGCAGCTCGCGGATTTCACTTTCTCTCCAGTTAGAACTGCTGATGATGATATCGCTTCGTTGTCTCTGTGGAGACAGGGCAGCAACACCTCTACCCAATGTGATCAGGCATGACATTTACGTGATTGTTTATATGACGTACATCTTTTAAGAGTCATCTAGTGCTTGGTAGGCATATGACTAAGCCAGCTGACGGGCTTGCTTCGCCGTTCGTGGTGCACTTTCATTAATCAATTCCTTGAACTAGCCTTTGATAATGTTCTGGCCTCCCACCTACTGGCTGGAAAAAAAATTGGCCCGAAGCCAAACTTAGTTGCTGACCCCTGCTGTAGACCATACAATACTTTTGGACAGGATAGAAAACTGGGTGGGGCTTTCAGTCACAGTCTTAAATTGGTTGAGGTCTTACCTACAAAATAGGAACTTTTGTTTCAGATTCAACCAACGCGACATGTGGAGTCCCACAAGGTTTGATCTTAGGACCCTCTTTATTCAACATCAACATGCTCACACTAGGGCAAATCATGCAAAAATAACAATATTGACCATCATTGCTATGCTGATGACAACCAAATCTATGTATCGCTATCACCAAATGACTAGCGGCCCATAGATCTGCTGTGCCAGTGCAGTGAGCAAGTCAACGACTGGATGGGTCGAAATTTCCTTCAACTAAAATAGAACAAAACCGAGATAATTGTATTTGGTGCTTAAATGGAAAGGCTTAAAGTAACCCAACACCTTCACTCTCTGTCCCTGAAAACCTCAATCAAATATTATGGATTCAGATATACATTTAGACAGTCCAATGAAATCAGTTACAAAATCTGCATATTATCACCTTAAAAATGTAGCAAGATTTAGAGTGCTCATGTCCACCGAAGACTTACAAAAACTTGTACATGCCTTTGTCACTAGTAAGCTTGATTACTGCAATGGTCTCCTTACAGGTCTCCCAAAAACTCTAAGGAAACTTCAGCTTGTTCAGAATGCTGCTGCCAGAGTTCTAACAAAGACCAAAATCTTTTAACACATTACACCAATTCTTAAATAGTTACATTGGCTTCCTGTAGGTCAGAATTGATTTTAAAATCAAGTTGATAACCTATAAATCCCTACATGGTTTAGGGCCAAAATATTTAACTGATATGCTTCCACTACATAAGCCTTCTAGACCACTCAGATCTTCTGCAACCAATCTGTTAATTGTCCCCAGAGTAAACATGAAACATGGGAAAGCAGGATTTAGTTACTTTTCAACAAATTGCTGGAATAAACTTCCTGAAGATTTAAGACTTGCCCAACGCTGACAACGTTTAAAACAAGAATGAAGACTTTAATGTTTGCTTTAGGTTTCTGCTAAATCTTAAATACGTTGCACTTTCTAAAAAGCTTTTCTAATTTTGCCTTTATTTTCTATTTTTTACCAGAAAGATACATGATCTGATATCAGATTGAAAGGATAAGGGTTTGAGACCCGAGTTCTGTCTTGGTTAGAGACCTAGAATCCGGGTTGGAGTCCCAGAATCTGGGTTAGAGTCCCAGAGAAAGGACCAAGTTCCTTTAGGTCAGGTTGGAGAGTCCCAGAGAAAGGACCAAGTTCCTTTAGATCGGGTTGGTGTCCCAGAGAAAGGAAAAAAATCCCTTAGGTCGGGTTGGAGTCCCAGGAAAATACCAAGTTCCTTTAGTTCGGTCCTGACGTGGGTAACTTTGAAGGGTTTGAGACCCGAGTTCTATCTTGGTTAGAGTCCTAGAATCCGGGTTGGTGTCCCAGAGAAAGGACCAAGTTCCTTAAGCTCGGGTTGGAGTCCCGACGTGGGTACCAGAGAGACTGTTGATCTGATCTTAAATACATTGCACTTTCTAAAATGCTGATCTATTTTAGTCATTTTTTGCATGTTTTCTTTTACTTATCTATTATTTTATTTTATTGTAGGACAATGTTTATATGTGAAGCACTTTGAGTCTGCTTTGTGTATGAAAAGTTTCACACATCAATATAAATAGTTGCCTTGCCTTGCCTTAATATTCGCCAACTTGATTGTGTCTAGCCTACCTATCCTTTTTTATCAACATTAGAAACAATTTCGGAAATGATTAATAATTTTTGAAGTGACATTAGCAAATTCATCAGCATAATAATAATAAATGAAATGTATATAGCGCTTAATATGGTACTCTAAGACGCTTTACATATTGCCCTATCTAAACTATGTAACAGACATACTGTATATTAGGACAGACGAAGATTAAGGGCCCGTCCACACGTACCAAAATTATCTTTTTTTTCTCCGTTTTCCCTGGCATCGTTTCAAGAACATTTGCGTCAACACGGATCCATCTCAATACGACTCAAAAACGCTACTTCATGTTCCAGGCGTATAGGTGGCGCTGTTTTTTTTAGAAATTCACCGGAAACGGCGAGGAAGAGGCGGGAGCATGCACAAAAAGCTTGAGCGCTGTATACAAATATATATATATATATAATATATATAATATAATATAATATATACACAATATCTTCTCCAGCAGGAACACGAGCATGTAGTCGGCCATAGTTGTTGTTATGAGACGTCGTCACAGGTTACAAGAGGTTACGCTCGAGGGGTGTGCGATGACATCATCGAAACGCAAGTATGCGTTTTGGCCGTCCAGACGAACACTCAAGGGGTGCGTTTCTGAATTTATTCACCCTGGGACCTGGTTTCAGAAAACTCCGTTTTCATGCGATGCGTTTACAGGATTCGTGTGGACGATCGGCCAAAACGATGCAAAACATCTGCGTTTTAACCAAAAAACGGCTCCGTGTGGACGGGCCCTAAAAGTAAAACAGGTGAAACATAGCATAGGCACTATCGATGCAAAGAATATAGGTGCTGCAAACGGTTGATACGTTTATGGAAAAAAGATAATTCAAACAATGAATTTGGTGTGAAATTTGCTTTGTCTAAACTATTCTCTCAGTCTGGGATATGGATAAGTAAAATAATTTATTTTCTCCCCAATGCCGTGCAAGGTTCAAATGGTTGAGTGGTTAGAGCACTCGCCCTGAGAGTAACAGGTTTTGATGGTTTTTTTTGCCACCGTTTCAAGCCTCAGTTCTAATGATAGATTTTTGATGTTTGAAGTCTGTCAATCTCTTAACAGTGCCTAGGCTGTATATTTCCCTCCTACAATATTTTGATAGGCTATTCATTTTGACAGGGGGGCAGCGTATTGTGTTGTTGCTGCAGTGGATCCATGTTTTTTGATACAGGCCTAGCCTATATTTTCATTTTATTTTAAATTGTAGGCAATCACTGAATTCACTTCTCTAAAACCTGCTGCCCAGAATCTTATCACATATGTAAAAGTAACAGGGTTAATGAAGAAATATTTGTGAGCCATTAAATGTCCAGTGATGTTCCACACCCTAACATTTAGAGGCGGTACTGCACAAACTTGGAATGCTAATTGCGTAAAAAAGACAAAGACTGAAATCAGTCATGTGACCATGAATATCCAGGAAGCATGTGGCATAATATGGCCCTACAACAGCCCTAAAGTCGTTTTAAATAATTTGCCTTTTTACCATGTGAGTAATAAGGACTCAGCCAGACTATGTTGTTGGGAAACAGTCAGGAAGCCTTATCTTACCTAGCACTAGTACTTATCTTACTATAACTTTGAAGCTTACTATGTAGGTGAAATTGTTTTGGGGAACACTTTCCTATTAACTGTTAAGTCCTTAAGAGGTTGGTTGCTAAGGAAGTTAGCAACCATGCTTTTTGGAGACGAACCCCTCTGTATGTTAACATCAGAGGAACAGCTTGTTGTTGTTGTGGGTCTCTGCATGTTAACATCAGAGGAACAGTGTGTTGTTGTTGTTGTTGGTTCCTCTGTATGTTAACATCAGAGGAACAGCGTGTTCTTGTTGCTCTCTGTATGTTAACATCAAGGCCTCGTTTCCCGATAACGATGGATCTTCGCTCATACGATAATTCTCACGGTGGATCTTGCGAACCATCATGAATTTCTTCATGAATTTCACGGTGCTGAAACGGGCTATGTAGGAGGGGGAGACGCAGGAATGTTGCAGGAAAATAGGGTTAAAAAGGGTTAAAATATCTCCCCATCAAGGCCAACAGCAGAGTAGCCTACGAAAAAAATAGACTGCAATAATATGAATGCTAAAGATATTAAAACACAATTGATTAGGCCTAGGCCGACATGCTATATCAGTCCTAATCCTGAACGCACTGTGCATACATTTTTTCACGGCATTTCCCCCCCTGAAATAATTCCATATTACAACAATCAAAAATAGCTTGTGTGACAACTACCTTTATCTTAATGTGCTGATTTCTGAAAAATGCTTTGCGCTAGCCTGGCTAGACCAATGCTGTGTTCCAATATCCATACTTCCATGAGTATTCTTAAACATAGTAAACTATCTGCACTTACTAAGTGCGCTAATTTTCAGATGTCAGTGTTTTTCCAAATCGAATAGTCTGCACTCAGTTGTGCACTAACCGGTAATTACGATCACGACTGCCGCCACGGCTCCTCCCCCGCAATAAACATCCCGCTTTGAACGGTAAACACTTCATGCCTAGCAGCTATAAAAAGCTATAAAAGCTTTAAAAACTACAAAATGACTCTAATGACTATTAATGCAGGCTATGTGAAAAATGTGCAGGCTTTGGCTCAGCATGGCTCTGCCCTCTTCCGCTACGTAGCTAAGATGGCTGCCGTTGAGTACGAAAAGTGAACATCGATCCACACTTCGCGGTTTGACTGTTTTGAGTACACCATCCGGGTTCTTTCAGTACACTTATTTTCGCCTGATCTTAATTGGAACGCTATCATACTCAAACTAAGTATAGTAAGTACGGATAGTATGGATGGATATTGGAACACAGCACAAAATTGGCGTGCCAATCATAGATTCCAAGGGAACATGTGCACACATCAAGGGTAAATGTACACACATCGAGGGTAAATGTACACACAGCTCTGAGAATGCATCACACAAGTGGTAGAATAGAAACAATGACCTGATGAAATTTGCCAATAAATGCTGATGATCAACTCTGGAATGGTTCAACAGGTCCAAGCATCCCAGGAGTGATGAATTTCATGTACATCCAACGTTCCATCATGTAAACACATGGATTTCATCATCTATTGTCTGTGTGATGAGTGTGTGTAGTACATTGGTGTCTGTGTGATGAGTGTGTGTAGTACCTTGGTGTCTGTGTGATGAGTGTGTGTGGTACCTTGGTGTTTGTGTGATGAGTGTGTGTGGTACCTTGGTGTCTGTGTGATGAGTGTGTGTGGTACCTTGGTGTTTGTGTGTGATGAGTGAGTGTAGTACCTTGGTGTCTGTGTGATGAGTGTGTGTGGTACCTTGGTGTCTGTGTGATGAGTGTGTGTGGTACCTTGGTGTCTGTGTGATGAGTGTGTGTGGTACCTTGGTGTCTGTGTGATGAGTGAGTGTAGTACCTTGGTGCCTTTGTGATGATCATGTGTGGTACCTTGGTGTCTGTGTGATGAGTGTGTGTGGTACCTTGGTGTCTGTGTGATGAGTGTTTGTGATACCTTGGTGTCTGTGCGATGAGTGTGTACCTTGGTGTCGGTCAGGCCCAGCCGGCTGGTCTTGCTGCTGTCCGTGGTGAGCTCCTGCTCTATGGAGCACAGGTCGGCCATCAGAGAGTCCAGGTCCACGCCCTCCCTCTGGTTTAGAGCTTCTGCAGTGGATATATTAGACATATTTTATGGAACTTTATACATATATAAGGCCTTGTATAAGAATTAGACGATGCCTTTTATAGGCATAATTAACCATCCTCAAATAATATGTAGCTTCCAAAATCCTCTAATCATTCATTCAACTAAATTCATAGTTTCCTTTGATGTGGTTCACGTCACATCAGCAGCAGGTCGGGTCAAGTCATCACTTTATTTAACACTAACATGGCCTGTAACATGGTGGTAACATGTCTCCAAACATATCCACATCTCTTCACACCTATACAGGTACACAGTAGATCTAGATGGATAAACAGTATCTAGAGCTCTAAGTTCTACCGTTGATGTTGTAGACGGAGAAGCGGTAGGACAGGTTGGCCATGTTGCTCTCCTGTCTGAGCGGAGCCTTCTGCTGGCCTGGACGATCAGGGCGGCCGTCATCCAGACTCTAGGTAGATGGATGGGGAGAGAGGGGGAGAGAGAGAGAGAGAGAGAGAGAGAGAGAGAGAGAGAGAGAGAGAGAGAGAGAGAGAGAGAGAGAGAGAGAGAGAGAGAGAGAGAGAGAGAGAGAGAGAGAGAGAGAGAGAGAGAGAGAGAGAGAGAGAGAGAGAGAGAGAGAGAGACGGTTCCACTTTTTTCAAAACCCGAAAATCATTAACGTTTGGGCTTATCGGTACCACTATCGAGTCCCGTCGTTCCTTTTTTTTGTCCCGTAGGTCCTGTAACGTAATGTTGTGTCCCTCGAGTCGCGTCAAGACATTTAAATCAAATCAATCCTATCACTGCAGCGTGTCCACCAATGTTTTTGAATGGAATTGTAAGCAAACAGGTATTACAAGTAAAACAAGTGAAGTCTTGCAGTTAACTTTGCTCGCGAAGATGGCTGAACGGGTGAAAAGGGCGAAAATCATTTTTTGTAAAGGGGGGAACACAACCTCAATGGCCAAGCACATTAGCATTGTGCATCAAATAAAGACCAAATGCAGTGCCTTCGACTGTCTCCGAGTTGAAAAGACTGTCTCCTCCTTCTCCTGTCGCACCACAGACGGGCCCGTCTTAATCATCCACTCAAACTACACGGCAATCGCACACACAGATATTGTCGCTAGTCCCGTCGGTGTTGTAATCAGCAGCATACAAGCTAGTTATCTTAAAAAGTAAATAAAGTTTGAGAAGGGCTGCGTGATGATGTGTTGAGGTTGGCTCAGTAAAACGACTATTAGGTTATCATGATGCTTTCAAATGTAACATAAAGAAACTGTAAATTTAGTTTTTGGTGAGAAACATGAGTAATACTGTATTACTCATGTTTCTGTATTACTAATACAGTTGTATAGTGCTTTAATCATTTTAGTTTATATAACTAAAACTACTGATGTCAATATTTATGAAGAATTACATATTTCATTTAAAATACAATTATTTTTTTCCTAAATATTTTCCTCATCACTAGAAACGCTTCGTATTTCGACCAATTAAAAGAAAAGTAAAAGTATCGATAGTGGTATTGATCGTTAAGACTCGGATCGTTAAGGAGTATCGAAAATGATATCGATATCAATAAATATTAATGATCCCCAACCCAAAGTGTGGGTGTTTATGTGTGTGTCTGTGCGCGCACATGTGTGTGAATACCTTGGTGAGTTTCTCCAGCTCCCCTAGCCATGCTCCAAACATTTGGTCTAGATCCTGGTCCTCCTCATCGCTGTCCGCCTCCTCACCCGCATGTTCCACCTCCTCATCTGATACCTGCTCCATCTGAGTTAGAGAAGAGGAGGAGAGAGGAGAGAGGGGGAGGGGAGAGAGGAGAGGATAGGGGAGGAGAGGAGAGGAGGAGGGAGAGGAGGAAGAGAGAGGATGAGGAAAGCAGAGGTCAAGAGAAAGAAGGGAGCGGGAGAGATTTAGGCCCATGCTCAATTCTCTTCTTTTAGCCTTACCCCTCGTTATTGAGTGGCCCTAGTTTTTGGGTGGCTTGGACTTGCCCCCTGAAACAGAGGGCCAAGGGGAATTCTTCCCCTACGAAATGGGACAACTCTTCAAGTCCACGTTGTCTCGTTTGTAGACTTCGACAGCGTTTACGTAAATAGAAGCGACAAGTTTGTTGGCAGTTGTTTTGAGTTTCACAATACCGGCTTCAGCTGTGGTGATTTTTTCTTGCATGGGTTTCAAACATTATTTCCAGTTGTCAGCGAATCTGAGAAATGTGGAAAAAATACCGTATTCAATGCCTGGGAATGCTGGTGGATCCGTTTGAGGTATTGAAAAACGTTTTGTTGTAGTTAGCCTAGCTACACAACATGCTAGTATGATAACATGTCAGTATTGCTAGTATTAACTAATGTTAATGTTGTTGGATCAACCCCTTTGTGACACCTAATGTAAAGTAAACAGTTTACCTTGATTTGTGTTTCTATCCGTGTTCAGGTCTGATAGGATACCATACACATGCATTGTATGTTACTGGTTATATGTAGTAAAAGTCCTTCCAATTCAGACTTAATGATGTGATTTTATTTCCTTCTTACTGCAAGTTAAATGTAAAGGTGCCACTGCCCATCCTACGTTTGTGGTTCAACGTAGAGCTTGAGCAGGAGCAGGACTTCAAACTCAGCAGAAGAGCCATGCATGTTCTGCAGAGGCTGTTTATTGCTTGTCTCCGGTTTGTGTACAAGTTATTTTATAAAACTTCATAATAAATCTTTTGATACAATATCTGTCTGAATGTCTCAGGAATGTTACTATTACCTACATGGTAGGCATTAGATAAGAATTAGAACATGGTAGGTATTAGATAAGGATTAGATAAGAATCTTATTAATGCTCACAATCTGTTGTAAACTGCAATATTGCACTTTATTTTGCATCGAACATTGTACCAAAAGACAATATATAAGACCAGAATAAATAGAACTTGAGGTAGTGTGCCATCAATGTAAAAAATAAATATCATACAAACAAGAACCAGTGATATAATCAAACTAATATTGCACATTTCAAAAAGTAATTAACGGTCGGTTTTGAACCATCAGTGAATGGTTGATCTATTTTTCTTCCCTAGGGGTTGGGGGCAAGCAGGGCTCTAGACTAACTTTTTCCAATGGTTCCAATTTTTTTTATCATTTTTGTCTTCAATACAAAACCTTTTTAAAAGAAACGATATTATATATGCATTTTCGATACCACAGGGAAAATGTAAGGTTTATTTTCATCTTGGTGCCAAAATAAATATTGTCGTGCAAGTGAAATATTCAATGGGGAAACTATTTGGTTAGAGTGGATAGAGCTAGAATGGTAACGCTTTATATTAAGATCTTTTTAATAAGCCTTAGTTAATAGATAATACGACTTTAACAACCTTTTTTGGTTGTTAAAGGAAAGGGGAAGTTTGTTCTTGATTGGTTATTTGCGAGTTTTTATCAGAGAGTGATATGCTTTAGACTGTTGGAATCAGTGGAGGCTTAGCTTTCATATAATGTATTTGTGCAGTTCAAATTTCATGAAAATTATCGCTGCTGTGCATATGCACAGTTATGAAACCCAAAACCTTGTTCTTGCATGGGTATACATCATGGATGGAAATTAACACAGGCAACACGCCAATTGCGGGTGGATTTGTAGTGGCGGGAAT
>OLKM01003155.1:0-42701 GCA_900291075.1 Melanogrammus aeglefinus | reverse complement strand
GCACTAAACATGTAAAAGTCAATGTGGGGATTTAATAAGTACATAAAACACTTGACAGAAGTTGAATACATTTTGTAAACCGAAAGCAGAGGAAAACATTTTCCCCAAATAAATTTTTCAAAATGGTCACCAACCATTCCGGGAAGGCAATTGAAGAGTTTGTGTAAAAGACAGTCCTCCCTGACCAGGCACTGTCCTGACTCTAAACCCTGACTCTCAACCTAAGCAACGCTGAACCCTCGCTGAGGGCCAGGAAAGAACTCGCCTTCAGTGTAAAGGGTTCGAACCACAAGAAGAAAAGAAGAAAAAGAAGCAGTAGAGAGTAGTGAAAGTACGTGAGGTTAGTGACAGAACGGGAGAAGGCGTGTGGAAGCCACACGGTTACATGTGGGGTCAAGAAGGTCACTCCCACCTGGGAGGTCATTGATCCATCAGCCTCAGACCGCTGAGCTCAGCAGGTCGTCTGGAGCACGAGGCTTCAGATGAGACTGAGGAGGACGGAGACCAGGCAGGATGTCGGATCAGGGCGGGTTAGCTCAGGTGTGTCCTACCCCTGACCAAACAGGATTGGGGTAAAGTTCAGCCTCAGGGTGTGTCTGCCGGCATACAACAAGGACTTGGGGATTGGTCCATAATTCAAAAATGCAACATTTCTACCAAAGATAACAGTCTTAAGGAAGCAGGCAGGCTTTAGGGCGCCTTGCTCAAGGACGCATCACTGTATTTGAGGGACTTGAAACCCGGCACCATTGGTTTGAGATGGTGTGAACCCACACCCCCAACCTAAGTCCATACCATGTCCAGATATGCAAACTTACGAGGAATCCTTGATGTAGAGTCCTGGTTGTCCTCAAGATTTTGCCTTCAGATGTACGGCTTCTCCATCAATTCTCCAGATTCCTGGTCTGGTTACAAACGTAATTTGTCGCTAATGTAAGGTCACAAACACGAGTAGTTGGGCTCTAATGTAAGGTAATAAACACAGAGTAGTTGGCTCTAATGTAGGTACAAACACAGTAGTCAGTTGGGCTCTAATGTAAGGTAAGACATCACAGGAGTAGTCTGGATCTTATGGCACGTAAACAAAGTAGCAGATGTAGTTTGTCTGGTACCAACACCACTTAGTATGCCGTAACTTGGTACTGGACAAAATCTAATCCTGCAGTTGCAACAAGTCCACTCTGTTTATGTTATGCAAACTTACAAGGATCTTTGTTGGTAGAGTGGTGTCGTCCTCCAGAGTGTTTGCTCCTCCATCAGCTCTCCTCAGCCAGTCCTGGTCTGGAATAAACAGCTCGAGTCTGGCCTTAACGTCTGGTAACAAACATGTAGTTTGTTTTATTTTTAAGCCCTTTATTTCCACTTTGTTGTTAGGTTAATACAAACTACAATTTCTTGTTGGTAGAGTGATGTCATCCTCCAGATTTACGGCTTCCCTACCAGGTCGCCTCCGCTCCAGAAACACGTTCTAGTAAGAAAACACAGCGGTAGTTGGTTAACCATTAACGCATGTCAAAGTAACAGCTGCATTTGGCGTTAATTGGCAACCAGCACATGCAAGTAAATACACAAACTTACGAGGAATCCTTGTTGGTCGATTCATAGTCGTCCTCCAGCATCTCAGCTCCTCCATCAGCTCTCCTCAGACACTCCTGTCCTGGTCTGGGAAACAAACAGCGGAAGTCTTGCTTCAACATGGTGGTTAAACAGATGTAGTCGTCGTCTGTGGTATATATAGTACAAACACCGGTAGTTTTGTGTAGCAAGTGCATTTCTACAGAAGTGGCAGTGAGTGTGATGATCACTTCAGAGTCAAGCTCCATCTACCCCACGACAGACGTCCTCCACCGGGCCTTCAGCACGACTCCATCAGCTCCTTCAGCACGGCTCCTCCATCAGCTCCTTCAGCCATGGATTCCTGGTCTGGTTACAAACAGTTGGTCTCAGCAGTAAATCACCTTGGGACGCAACACACCCCACCTCCTGCATCTGAGGTTCACTTGTAAAATGGAAGACAAATTTAAACATATTTCAGCAATTCATCCACTACGGTCGTAGCAGCACTAGTAACAATAATGGTTCATATGACTCTTAGATAACCCCCGTATAAATTAACTCAAATCACAGCTTGGCACAGATTTAGTCTTAAGATGATCAAAACCAGACCGAAACTACCGTGGATTGTAGCGTTTCAGATGAGCTTGGTGATGGTTACCCTCTGCAGGCTGCAGGCCCCTCAGTCTCCGGTCCATCCTGGCACGGCAAACCTCCAGTCCCCAGCCTCACCTTTCAGCTACAGCAGCAGGTTTATGTTAGCATTTGCCCAACAATAAAATTAATTGACTCATCCAAAACCGAGTTACACAATTAATTGAACTATTATTTTATAACTCAAGGCTAGAAAAGACTTGAGAGACCAGACATGAGCATCCCATTTTTGGGAATGAAGACAGAGCAGTCCACAAGTTTAAAGAAGTGGTTCAGACCATGCATTGAAACTGACCCGAGAAGACTCTACTCACACACCAGAGCACACTGACCTGTTCTGGAGGACTTCTGACAGGAGGTAGCGGTCTGGCTCTGGGTGAGGAGGTGGAGGTCTTGCTCTGGGTGAGGAGGCAGACAGCTTGGGACAAACTACATGTTACCTTTTTAACCTTGTACAGTTCTTAGAGTATATATTCTACTGTGTAACATGTGGGAAGGACCGGCCATGTATTTTAGCTTTGATATTATCCAGTGGGTAACTCTGCACCAAATTCGTTGTTTAACTTCATTCCATTGGGTAGGGTTTAACTTCTGTGGCAATTAATGACCGCAGATATTTAGAAGGAAAAAAGCTCAAGTAACAAAGAACACTAAGCAGTATCGATATTAAATCAAATATACTCAGCCATATTCAGGTGCTGGTTTCCGTTGAAGAAATGTCAAATTGTCTTCAACCTTGAAATGATTTTCAGCCTTCAAAAAAAATGGGCCCGCAAGTAGAACGCCGTGTTGTACGCAGCGAAATTCCCGTCACGTCAACGTGGTTAAAAGGACGGCGCAACCATCGGAAATTATCAACATATTGTACGACATACGTGTCAGTATGTATTTAATATCAAACTTAAGTTGTTTAAGATAAGGGGCAACAATTCCCAATGGGAACGACTGAAAATAGTTTCCGTTGGCAACGGCTTGAGGTTACGCAAATACAATCCAGAACGTTCCGCCAGATTCTCTCAGGGGGCTCCCGTCCAACTAACTGCCAGTTGGTTTCTTAATGGTTGTCAAGACTACAACGTTCTATCCTAACCACTGGGACTAAATCAAGTGACCGCACTCAGAACCTTCCACGGCGGGAAGCACAAACCGTCCGACTGGAATCCGAACATTCCAGCCGGAACCAACCAAAGAAAAAACAGAAACAGCGCCTCACCTTGAGCTGAACGGAGGAAGATTCTGAAGTCCAGCGATGGTCTTCATTAAAACACAGCCAACAGACTTACCTTGATGTGATCCGTTTGTTGCTGTTGGTTATTACTACTATTCAGTGTACCTTTACATTATTCTGCACCCAGTGTGTACAAGTTATATCACTCAAAGAACCAAACTACCATGTATGTCCCACAAAAACTTTAAACCTAAAATCATTCAATAAAAAAACTGTGTCTACATTTTACAATTATCTATTCAGGGTACAAACCATACAGATTAAATCTAAACATTGAGCTCACAGAGAGCCGACCATAGCCCTGCAACGTCACCCTGACCGCCTCATCACCAACAGCAAATCATGCCAGCCAGCTAACACATTTACAGGTCCAGTGAGATGTGGGCATCTGAGTGAAAGAACTGCCCATAATAAAACTATCCAACCATGTTCATGGTTTAAAGATTTACAGACTTGACATGCCATTGTGTTCTAATCATCTTTGTCTGCTCCCTTGTTACTTATTAAAAACTCTACACTCTCCATCACTAGAGTGTTGCATCCTACTCATTGGGGGTGTGGTCTGAGTGAGCAGAGATGCATGCTGGGATACAGTGCTGTCTGAAGTCTTCAGTTCTATAGACACGGCCCCTCAGAGAGAAACCAAGTGTTTGAGGGTCTGTCGTGACATCGGTTACATAAACTGGAATATCCTTCTAGATGGAGCCAGGATTCTCAGAGGAGAAAGGCCAAGAGGAAGATGTGAGGGTTCTTCCTCTCAGCCAGTGGAACACAACAACAGTCTTCATTAGAGTACCATGGAACACTTTGAAAAAGTCTCCTCTTTAGACCTTGAAGCCCAAGTGAAGGTTTCCTTATCTCCACAGCTGAAGACCACAACTTCAGCTCGACGAGCGCACTAGTTGGAGTTCCCAGATTGGTTCTGATTTAAGGGAACCAATCGTTCAGCAAGTCCTGTCTGAAACAAATACAGAACAGCCTGAGAAGACGTGCAGCTGAGAGCAAGACACGATCCACAGGGCTCTCCATCAATCCAGCCAGGGAGGAAGAGCCGTCTCATTACAGGTCTGAAGGTCATCTTGAATTCCCATTTAGGTCCCTTTCCAACTTCAGACTCTCCTTATGGAATGCCTTTAGGTGTCCATCCTCCATTGATCGCGATTGGTGTAGTCCTAGTTTGAAGTCACTGATCTGAACACGCCGCTTGCATCCTTTCACACTTGATTTGGATACTCTCCACTTGATTTGGATACCTGCTCAGTGTGTTGGAAATCTCGCCGGAGTGTCGCTCAGGGCTCTTCATGTCTACTGGAGGCCCTTAAGTAAATGTGTGGCCGTCCATCAGGTATGATTTATTTGACCAATACAATATCCCAAGCCAAAATCACACAGAACCCCTTTATGAACATTATCACTGTCAAAGCAAGCCGGACACAAAAACATAGAACCCAGGACACGCACATAGAACCCCATGCCAGGTGGAACCAAACACATGTAGAACCCCATGCCAGGTGTGTGTGGGAGACACAAAGTAGAACCCTAGTGATGCTCAAAAATAATCCATCTCATGTCAAACCCAAACACACACCACTGAGCTATAAAATGCCAAACAATCATGCAGGGTAAAAACCTCATGCTAAATAACATTCCATCATCCACCCCCAGCTCTCCTGCCAGGGCACCCAGAACAACCAATGTCTCCAGAGACGTAAATTATGTACAACATTCTTCAGTGGCGTCCCACATTGGTGATGGATTATGCTTGGCGTCTCCAAAGTGTGTCCCAGGTTTATTCAACGTCTCTGAAGTCATGTCTTTGTCGTCCAGTGGTTTCCTGAATGAGGGGCCTTCACAGATGCAAACGGTGCAGCTTTAGTCAGCCTGAGAACAGGAAGGACATCATCTGTTCAGAAGAACACCAAGTGGAGGGGGATGGCTCTTGAGGAGCAGGATCCATCTGGGGATGGCCCCAAATAAGACCTTCTTGGAAATGAAACAGTTTCTGAGCAGTCACGATGCCTGGAGGGGACTGTTGAATGTGTTCCATGGTTCTCTGTGTCAGACTGAAGTTGTGTTTTAGTCATTGAGATGAGGAGCCCCCTCATCTCCCCCTGGTGTTTCTCCTTCTGAATCCCTGTCTCCATCTTAAAGAACATTCCAGTCCATGTAGCTGATGTCACAACGGTTTCTCAGACACTCGGTTTCCCCTGAGGGGGCGTGTCTACAGACCTATAGACTTCAGACAGCTCTGTATCCCAGTAAGCACCTCTGCTCACTCAGACCCTACCCTTGTCAGTAAAGCAACACTCATGTGATGAAGATGCAGAGCTCAGGAGAGTAGCTGGAAAGAAGACTCAAGATATCAGAACCCAACCCATTACTCCAGCTTACAACAATAACTTAGTGCCTGTAACCATTTTAACAAATCATTAAAACCAACATAAACCAAACACCTAAGTAACCCTTGAACCAATAGAACATCCTTACTATTTAGATCAACCTTCAGGTAACGGGTTAACTCACCAGGAAGCCAAAATACATCAATGTGCCCAAGAGTAATGAGAAACTTATGACTTACAGTTTGCAGTTCATCTTCATGGTTAAGTTGGGATACTCACAGAACTGCAGTTAAATATCCATGATAGACCTTTGAAGGAAGGAACAGTTTACTCATGGTCCGCAAACTTGGGCACTGTCCCATGCACAGTTCAACATCTACCATCTCCATTAAATCAGATAAATGAATGACAATACAAATTCAGGGCTTTTGGGATGATCCAACTTTTAAATAATGATTAAAATAATTAACTAATCCAGCTTTTTTAATACAAGTTATACTAATTATTTGACTGTCAGTCAAGAGTGTTTTACCTTTTACTTTGACAAGTTTGATTGTATAGTCTCTAAAATGTTACTTTCAGGTAGAATCATTATTTAAATTTCAAATGAGTTAAACCACCACAATCCCTGATATCCTTCACACATTATCAGTGATTTATATTCAACATACAAGTCAGTTGTGCTTTGCCGCACAATTCTACAAAAGTCTTTAACCTGTGAAACAGGAAGAGATGTCAAATAAGTCACAGCAGACCTCAACAAAACAGTAGCCTACACACACGTTCTGGTTTCTGGTAACACAACAACATACCACGTTCAGGAGACGCTGCACTGCCAAACAGTGAAGGACACTAACAAACTGTTCAAGCTCCATCTTAAGTAAAACGCGCCAGATGCAACCAATTAACTGATTAAGAGAAAACACTTGGCAGGCGAGCTGAGGCAGGGGAGCTATTTAGTAAAACGCAACGCAGGTTCGGCGCCCTCTGGTGGCTTTGGTAACAGTGAGAGGCTATTTCAGCTCTGGTTTGATCTTAAATGACCTCCCTCATTTTAATTAAAGGGATGAGTCTGATTTGACTGATTTAGATTCATACTTCAAAGCGAAAAAAGTATTCATTCAATTCACCTGTGTGTGTGTGTGTGTGTGTGTGTGTGTGTGTGTGTGTGTGTGTGTGTGTGTGTGTGTGGTGTGTGTGTGTGTGTGTGTGTGTGTGTGTGTGTGTGTGTGTGTGTGTGTGTTACTACTGTCTGATTTCAAGTTGGTGAAAAAGGAAGTCACGTGTGATCTTGCGTTCCTGTGTGTGTAGTGAGCGGATGTGCACAGCAGAGGGCAATGTTACCTCACGAGAACATCTGCTCTCTCAGCGCATGCGAGATACCGTCTCCATTGCAACCGTATTGGCAGCATCCTGAACGGCCCTTTGAGGAAGCTTTCATCAAAGAGACCAGAGAGACTCATTCCCTGGTTAAACTGGAGTCCTCGCCTACCACCACACACACGCGCACACACACACACCATGTAGATTCACTCCATATGCACACACACACACACACACACACACACACGGTAGATACAAACAATATATATACACGCACACACCATACACCATATAGATACACACCATATGATACACACCATAAAGATAAACACACCAAATAGACAGACACCAAAGATTAATTTAATATAGATACAAACTATATAGATAAAACAAACACACACACACACACACACACACACGCACACACACACACACCACACACACACACACACACGCACACACACACACACACACACACACACACACACACACAACACACACACACACACACACACACACACACACACACACACACCAACCAAGAGGTATTGGCTCAACATCTTCAGCTGGCTCTGATGCATGGAAACGCACTAGTCACACCTTGTTAATGCCGTGCTGCTTGCTCATCATATTTATGCAGGAGACACCACTTGTTGTCATGCATGTGGGAGTTTTGATTTTGATAGCCAGAAGTCTATAGAACACTGCTCCTCTCCATCCTTGGACCAAAGTCACCTCAAGGTAGTTGATAGAGGACAGGAAATGTGAGTATGACTTTTTAATTATTACATCCATATATATATACATCCAATAAAAAGAAATGGCCTAGGGAATTAAAGTATGATTATAAATATAATATTCATAGCATATTGTTTTATGTTCAATGCAGAGAGAACAGTTGAGTGCCCCTTATGAATATGATTTGATGATCATATTCTTTATGTTGTCATTACAGTATGTTGGTAAGATCCTCACTAATACAGTAGGCCTTCCACATTTTATTATATTCTTTATTTTCATTGGATTAATCTGGTCAGTTTATTATATTTGAACATATTATTGCATCCAGTTTAATACAAACAAAGACAACATCATTGGAATACAGGGACCAAAATAATACAAAAGAACTCCAATAAAACCTATTCAGGATAATGTGAATCACTTGTAAGTCTGGGTATTCTCTTAGACATGGGTGTAGGCTACCTAGTCATTTAGATAAACATGATGTATTATGGATATAGCTTGTTCAAAAAATAACTAAGGGCAAAATCAAACCAATATAGGCACTATTATTATAATCTCATTCTCAGTAAAACAATATGTATAATAAAGTATGATGGTTGTGTTTTCCTCTGTGGTAGTGTCACAGTAGGTCTGGATCAATAATGGAGCTTGCTCTTATGGAGGAGGCAGAGGAAGAGCAGGGACTCTCCACTGTTTGCCCCACCCATCGCAAAATCACCTTTGAGATTGAAAATGCAACCCAGTGCTACTGCCTGATCAACCCCAGGTATTCGTAATTCTCTATTACGCATGGATAACAGATTTATTTTCATGCATGGCGATTGAGGCATCTTAATTTTTGAGTTGTTTTTTTTACCATGTTTCCTTTTAAAAATATTTAGGTATTACTGTACCATGGCAAAAATTATGATTTACAGCCTAGCTTGTCAGATGATTGTTTTCAATGAATAACCACAAACAAAGATTTGCATGTTAATCCTATGACCCACCTTTTTCAGTGCAATGATTTGCAGATGTTAAAGAATGAGTGAAGATCTAAGAATGTATCCATTGCATTGAGTCAATTGAGTTGAGTGAGCCTTGCCCCACACATGACAGGGTCGTCCCCATTCCATTCCAAACAAGATCATGATCATGACAGCTGGCAAACAGTCTGAAAGTGGTTGTAGTACATGAACAACTGATTTATTTTTCATGCTCTGCAATTGTAGGCATCGTCCTACTTGAGTTTTTACCATGTTTTCTTTTTTTAAATATTTAGGTATTACTGTACCATGGCAAAAGGATGATTTACAGCCTAGCTTGTCCTGTTTTAAGACGTTCCCATCCTCCTTGTGTTCCCATAGGGAATACCGGCCAGGGTATGAACGCCTCCACAGAGAGGGATGGGTTGAGGTGAGGGACAGATTCTCAGCGGGGGTATGTTGACATTTCCGTGTTGAAAACGAACGCTAACACTGACCCCTATTGGCCAATGGTGGTCATGACAAAATGACAGGATGTTCTTGCTTTCCACGGCATTTTGCGACGATCACATCTGCTTTACAGCAATTGAAAGAGCGAGAGGCAACATGGCGACTTCATCGAGCAACATCATGGGGACAGATGATGGCACGATGGAAAATAAAGATGGCCCTTCCGCGGAGCCTAGTGGCCCTACGGAGGAGTCTTCTCCTCCAGAAGATACAGCCCAGAAGAAACCAGTGTGTCTTATAGTCCTGGGCATGGCGGGGTCTGGAAAAACAACTTTTGTACAGGTAATGCAAGTCTGTGGCGCTAACCAATTAATACTTGGCCAACCAAGTATGTTTCATGATCACAAGCAAATTAATTCCGTTCGCAAATGTATCACATAATGAATAACTTATTGTCACTCATCATCATCATTTCAGAGACTGACTGCGCACCTGCATTCAAAGAAGTCCCCTCCTTATGTTATCAACTTGGATCCAGCAGTGCACGAAGTCCCTTTCCCCGCCAATATCGGTATGACTACTGTTAAGTGAACTGATGATCACTGTTAATCATCATGGTAATTATCTCTGCAGGAGACCCAACAATTAACGTTAACGTCTATCCCTAAACACTGACCATTGAGGTACAATGCAAACGATATGTTGTCCTACTCTGGAAGTATGATAAAGATCCACATGAATGTGAGTTTACCGAGTCTGCTACAGTGTCAAAACCTCGTTTTAGTGTTGGTGCTTCTTGTGCTGTTCCTGCTGTGTAAAGGTGTCTATTACCGATAGTAAGCAGTTAGTCCTACCTACGACGTCCTTTCTTATCTGTGCGGATTTAACCGTGTTGCATTCGTTTTGTAAACCCATGCAGATAATGGGTTCTTCAAAGTTTGGCTCTGCAGGGAATGTATTTTCCTTTCGAGTTCACTGTTTTGAATGCGATCTCTGTGTTACCCACATGTAGTAACATAATGTATGATAATATTTTGACTCCCATTTGCGGCATTTTCTTATCTTTTGTTATTATACTGCTGAAAGTAAATTATGGCGTGTTTATCCACTTCATAGTGATGCTAATCATATACATGATTCAAGGATGTAACTGAAACTGTTGTTTTCAAATTGCACCTCCCATTGGTTAATTTGGATCAGACCAGTGTTTTTATAAAGAAAATAAATCACAGGCATTATTGCAGAAATAGATCATTGGTTCACAGGTACCACAGGGTGGTATTCTAGTGTTCAGTCATGTTTGTCGGTCTGCTAATGAGCTAAGCCTATTAATGCATCCAATTCAACATTGCTCTGCAGATATTCGCGACACGGTCAACTACAAGGAAGTCATGAAGCAGTATGGCCTGGGGCCCAACGGAGGCATAGTGACCTCTCTCAACCTGTTTGCAACACGCTTTGATCAGGTAATGGCATCCACGTCTGTTGCTGCATTAGCATGTCTGTGTCATTACCAGTATCGGAACACAAGTCTAGCGAAAAAGATTGTGAAACTTAAAAGGTAGAACAAAGCTCTCCTTTTTTAAATAAACATCTGAACTCTAAGAGTCTACAATTCCAAGGCACACACAAAGTAAGGCTGTTCTGAATACAACATGACATAAGGTTTTTATTATAATTGTTTCTGCTTAATTTGAATGGCCACACATTTCCCTCTAAACTAATGCTGCCATCCACAGGTGATGAACTTCATTGAGAAGAAACAATTCAATCATGAGTAAGTGATTAAGTTATACATTTCTGTCCAATCAAAGTCCTGTTATCTCACTATTAAACTACTGTACAACCTACTGTTTTGATAAGCTGTTGACGCTCAATGTGTTGGATCATGTAAACCCATTCTTGTTAAAGAACAAAAAGAAAACAATGCTTCCTTTTGATCAAGCTGAGAGCTTTGTTTCCAGGTATGTGCTGATCGACACACCTGGCCAGATAGAAGTGTTCACCTGGTCTGCGTCTGGTACCATCATCACAGAGAGCCTGGTGGGTCCTCTACACATAGCGTCAGACCTTTTTATAAAGCAACACAAATCACTGCAGCGTTGTTTAACACATACTGTACATACCAATGGGATATATTTTTGTTGTTACTGCTGAGGGAAAGATATTGTTATTTCCCACTCTCAAAAAAATGGATTTTGGAAATGTCACACACAGTGTAAAGGATCCCAATGTGTGTGTGTGTGTGTCCTTAGGCCTCGTCCTTCCCTTGTGTGGTGGTGTACGTCATGGACACGTCTCGCAGCGTTAACCCCGTCACCTTCATGTCCAACATGCTGTACGCCTGCAGGTCGGTAGTGCGCTGTGTGGAGGACCCAAACACATGCCGGGTTTCCCATAGTACTTAGCAGCTTAGACAAGTCGCCGAAGCAACACACACCTCCCACCGTAACTACAAAAGTATAAAATAATCTAAACATCATTCACTCTCTGTGTATAGATCAAGACCAAATTACGGGCCTGACAGCCTGCATGAAAATAAGCATAAATGGTCCACATGTAAAGGATTGCAATTACCAAAGGGCCCTTGATTCGTTATTTTTATCTTTTTTCTTTATCATTGTTCTTTTTTGGTTAATAATTATTGTTTTTTTCTGCGGAAAACCTTGACATTCTGTCAACGGGATTTTAATAAGCGTAATGCTATATGAATGATATGCATCTTACCATACCCTTCTCCCCCTCGTCCTTGATAACAAACATACCAACTGTGGTTAGTTTAGAAGTTTGTTGTATGTGTGCAGTGCCACCAGAGGGTGCCGGACGGCAATGTGAGTCCTGAGTTTCTCCTGAAGCTGGGTTCTCTGATCTCTCCCTAACGCCGGCGTTTATTTTGTCCCAACAGCATTCTGTACAAGACCAAGCTGCCTTTCATCGTGGTCATGAACAAGGTAGAGCTTACTGTCGGCTCGTTATTCTGTATCAGTTGTGCAAGAGATTGTGGCAGTGCGATGAGTAGCGTGCAACAAGACTATACGATCAGTACTTTGAGATTGATCATCTACAGTCGACAGCCTACCATCTCCTTATGCTCTAATGCAAAGTCCCACCAAAACATGCAGACAAGAAAAGGCAACTTTATCTACAGATCCCTTTTCATACACGAGGCAGACTGAAAGTGCTTCACGTAGAAACATCATTGTACAATATAAGGAAATAACAAAAGTAAAATGGATAAGTATAAGAAAACAAAGGCGAAGTAGAATAAAATGCATTCTAGAAAGTGCAATGTATTTAAGATGTAGCAGAAGTCCAAATCAAACAGAGCTGGGGCAAGTCTTAAATCCTCAGGGGGTATATTTCAGCTAGTTCTTGCATAGTAACTAAATCCTGGGAGTAATTAACGCATTTGTCTAAGAAGATCTTAACATCCTACTAGCTCCATAATGCTACCATCCCCATTGGGACGGTGGTGTGAAGGGGTGGTACGGGGGATAACGCGGTCCATCCAAAGCTTGTGTGTTCTGCCAGGCCTCTCCCCTAACTTTATTTAAAAACAATTTATTGTAAATATTACTTATTTCATTTAATTTGACCTAATTTCATCCGTCTATACTTAATGCCCTTGGGTCAGAGACATCTCAAATCTCGATTCCTCTATTTGTCTTGTACATTTAGTTGGAATTGACAAGAAAGCCGACTTTTGACTTTGACTTGCAGACGGACATCATCGACCACAGCTTCGCCGTGGAGTGGATGCAGGACTTTGAGGTGTTCCAGGACGCCCTGAACCAGGAGAACGTCCTACGTCAGCAACCTGACCCGCTCCATGAGCCTGGTGCTGGACGAGTTCTACACCCACCTGAGGGTAGGAGGCTGGGGCGGGGGGCGGGGGCGGTGGGGGGGGGGAACTCTTGGATTGTACCCCCGGTGGTCCCAGGGTTTTTCCATCCATGCATGGTTCTACTCACTCCAAGTGAGAACAACCTGACATGCTTGAGGTTTGGCGGGAACCTGGGGACCACTTGACGGTAGTTATTTGGGTCCCCATGGTTGACAGTCTCTTGCTGTCTCTTATGGCTGAACGATTAATCGAATTCAAACAGACATCGCAATGTAATGGAACGGGATTTGCAAATCGCAAAGGCGGCCATTTTTTTGTACGATCTGTATTAGGGCTGTACGGTATAAACCGTATAGAAGTACACCGGTATGAATTTATGCAACTGTATGGATTTCGACGTTACCGTGTGGCCGGTAGACAGTTTGGTGTGTAGCGCGTAAGTAATGCGTTAATACAGTACCGTAACTACTTTTTCATGTAAAAGTGAAGTTACGCACAACTACTGAAAATATGGTAACGAAACAAGTTCCTTGAATTCGGTGCATCGTCCTCAGGTGGTGGGCGTGTCTGCGGTGACGGGCAGTGGATTAGATGACTTCTTCGTCCAGGTGGCAGAGGCTGCCATCGAGTACGATACGTGAGTGAGATGACGCACTCCCACCAGTTATCCGAATAAATCCTGTTTATCTATTTGTGTGGAAGAGCATGCACGAACGTGCATGCTCTTCCACACAAATAGATAAACAGGATTTATCTATTTGGGAGGGAACCAATGGTTTACACACTACTTCCAGTGTTGTTTTTCTTAATTAAAAAAAAAGTTCAGCTGTGGAAATCCCATGTCCTGTTTTAAGACGTTCCCATCCTCCTTGTGTTCCCATAGGGAATACCGGCCGGAGTATGAACGCCTCCACAGAGAGCTGGTGAGTAGCCTCCGAGTTGTATGACCTCGTATGGCTGCAGGAAGACCTTGCTGTCTGTCCTGCCATGCGCATGAATGCACAGGCAATCAGAGCCCTGAACCCCAGTCACTCAGTGATACCGGACTGCACCCCCACTGCCCTTTGACGCTTTAACCCTGGTACATCTCCCTGTTTATCCCTTTATTTTATTTTATATATGTTTAGAATATTCTTCATTTCTGAGTTTGTCTCCCAAACATTTCACTGCACTTCCTGTTTTGAGTATGTGACCGATGAAGACCTTTTGAATCTTTTGAGTGGAGCCTTTTGAATGAAGCCTGACCATGTTGTCGTCGCCCACCGCCCTGGCACCGCGTGGCGTCCAGGCCGAGGCCCAGAGCAGGAAGCAGGGGGAGCAGCTGGAGCGGCTGAGGAAGGACATGGGCGCGGTGCACATGCAGAACACGGCGCCAACTACAGGTTAGGAGGCCGGCCCAGCGGCCCAGCCATTACACCAGCGGTGGTGTAATGGTAGAATTGATCTTATTGAAACATGAATTAAAGTTGACGGATTATGCCACCAGGTGCGAGTGTGATTAGCCGTTACAAGCCGTTTTGCAAATCTGCCTCTTCTGACATCACAAGTGGGCGTGTCCAGCTAGATGTTTGACATAGAGATGAGCATGCTGCTACAGTCCTCTGGGTGGGCTGGTAGACTGAACTATCCATCGTACATCTAGGTGGACACGCCCACTTGTGATGTCAGAAGAGGCAGATTTTCAAAATGGCTTGTAACGGTCTAATCACACTCACACCTGGTGGTATGATATGTCACCTTTTAAAGATGTACTGAACTGAAATTTGAAGTTTAGTTGATAAAACAGATGTATTGTCTGCCTTCTCATTGGTACAATAACTGAAAATGGCTGAACTTGCTAAAAGGGATAAAAATGTATGGTGATGGTGTTGTTTATGTCACGGGCCGCCGCCATGTTGGATTTCAACAATCTAGCTACGTCACTGGCATGGCAGCCTAGTCCTACTCTGTGGCTCTAGCAGCCATAGCAGGTAATGAGTCAGACTGTGAGGCTCTGTGAGCAGTCGGACACTAACAGGCATGTCCCTCACAGGCTCAAATGCGTAACCAGCCATATTAAAATCACTATTTTCCACCGTGGAGTCTAGAAGACGTCTGTAGCAACGACCTAGTCCTACCATGCCAGTGACGTGATCGAAAATGTCGGTGTTCTAATACTAACAGACACATTTTCTTTTATTGCTAAAAAAAAGCTATATATTGATTTTAAAAAATTGGTGTCATTTTTTTTAGAATGGTCATAACTAACACGTTATCGATGTTGATTATTTCAGTTCAGTACCCTTTAAACATGAACTTAGCCTTTTGAAAGTCGCATTTAATTTTATTCCCATTCATGTATACTACTAGTAGAGTTGGCTGTCAATCACAATGATCTAAAAGCGTTTAAAATCTTTTTTTTGTCAAGGCACTTGACTAAACCCTGATTGGGTAGTAGGTCTTGCGTCCTTTGTGTGTCTCACTCTGGCTGATGTGATGTCGTTGCAGAGGAAGGCAACATAGCCGGGCCGAGTGACCTCATCTTCACCCGCGGTAACCCTGACGACACGGACGACGAAGACAGCGACACGGACGACATAGACCACACCGGTGAGCGCGCTGTACTGGAGTTCGAGGAATTGGCCTTTGAGGGAAGGGCAGGGGGGTAGGGGGGGGGGAGAGAGCGTGGACATGTCAGCATCCACCACCTGCTCTGGCTACAACGTCTCTCCAACTGGGGCCCGAGTGGCTGGATGGGCTTCAGCCAGCCCGTCCGTCCCCCTTCACCCTACCCCCACCTCCCTCCCGGCGCACGGGGCTGCGGCGCTGGCCGTCTGTCGGCCTGTTTATCCAGTGTGTCTCAGAGCAGCCCTTCAGTGACCCTCGTCGATTCGGCGGCAGCCAGAGGGGATGCTCGATGATGGAAAAAAATCATAAACACGATCATTTTGGTCAATATTGGAATCAGGATTATTGAAACTATTATTCTTGAGTTTGAAAACATGATGCATTTATTTATTAACACTTTGTAGCTGAGAACTTTGAGATTGCCCCTTTAAAAATGATGTGCAAATATGTATCCAGCTGTTCTGGTATTTCTATAAAACATTTAAAGAATAAAATAAATATATTAAAAAAAACATAGTTTAAACTCGATAACATTAGTTTGGTGATCGTCAAAAATCTAAATCATCGATCAGAATTGGATTAATTGCACAGCCCTGGGAGCAGGTGTGACCGCTGCTCTCACTCACGCCTCCTGACGGCGGCTTTGCCACCGACGCTCGTCAGATGTTGTGTACTGAGCGGTTTATTGGAGCGTTGGGGAGACGTTGCAGCCACAGCAGTTGGTAAACACTGACTCGTCCGTGCTGGTTCATTTGTGGCAATCTAGATGTTTAACTGTTAACATTAAATTAACATTTAGGGCATTTAGCAGACGCTTTTATCCAAAGGGACTTACAATAAGTACATTTGTCATAAGAATGCGGGACAATATATCGCTGTCTATACAATAAGGATGTTCATAGAACCACGTGCAAAGCACTTAACAATCGCTGAGCAATAAGCATCTGAGCCGCTCCTTGACTAGCCTCTCTGTGCATGGCCATGGCCATCCTCTTTTCTCTTTTCTATTTTTCGTAGTGACTGAGGAGAGCAAGCAGGGTGACGCCTTCAAGAACTTCCTGAAGGACAGGAAGGAAGTGGTCCAGGTTCGAAACACCAGGACGTCAGGGGCTCCTGAGGCTCCGTGAGCAGGGACCCCCGCGGTGACCACGGCGACTGCGTTGAGTGCACCAAGGCAATGTCGAGTGGAAGATGGTGGGCAGTTTGAGTGTACCCCCTCATAAGACTATGTATGTACCGCCTGTAAGGTAATACGCAGCAGGTGAGGGAGAGAGCAGGCTGTGCGCTTCACCTTTCTCCTCCATACAGGTCCAGAACCGGAAACAGAGTGACTTCAAACGGAGGTCCATGACCGCTTGCATCAGTGTTTTCCTTCCAGAGAGTGCAGTTATGTATCGCTAAGGGGCTCTTAAACGACAAGGGCACGTCTCAATACTCTCCGCAACAGTTGAGTTTTCGAGCCCCTTAAATAAAGAAGTCCCACACTATTCTCCTGGCCACGGTGTGCATACGTTCAGCCCAGCCTTTTCAGGGGGAAACACCAGTCAGGGACCAGGTCACCCGGGAGCCCTTTGGTTGAGGAGCTGTGTGTTGGCTTGCTGCAGCATGAAGCCGGTTGTCCTAGGGCATGCTGCTGAACCACCAGGCAGCAGGGATGCCGTCCTTCAGGGCGGCGTGTGGCTAACACAGTGGTAGAGGGTTGAAATGTGGATGCAACAGAATGTTCTCCACCTGCATTGGGAAAATAAATGACTTATTTTTATATAACAATAACATTTTTTGTTTTGCTTCTCTGTGCCGGCAATGACGGTGTTCGCTTATCTTTCCAAGAAATAAAGTCACTTTTTATTTATCTTGTTGAATGAGTTGAAGGCTTATTGTGGATTTTCACAGCGACATGCTTTGCATGCATTTGCAGGACATTACTATTTGGAGGACATTACTATTTGGAGGACATTCATGTGTGCCTACAATCCGCCTGATTGGAAAGTGTCCAATATTTTTACTGGATCCGAACCATAGATTCTACGGATGTTCTACATTGTAAGTTGATGTAAAATAGATATGATACATTATTAAGCACATGGTAGCATGTAGTAAGTAAATAAGAATATTGATGTATTAATATATCACTAGTGGTTGGGTAACAGTACAGTTATTGGATTAAAAAAACTGGCATCAACACACAGAATGGTTCAAACAACTTATCACAAGACAAGAGAGATATAACGAAAGATGAACGGGAAGGTGCCACTTGAACAGTCAACAGTTTTTTGGGAAGTATTCAGCTTTTTACATTCCATCTGCAAGGGTGTCCGTGATGCCAGGGTGGCTTAACGACAACTGACTCAAAGATGAGCCTTCCTCCGTCACCATCTGCCATGAGGAACCGCACCCGCACTCCGCTACATCGGTCTGTTCCTTCTCTCATTCACACCGCTCGCTGCGTGTCTGTTGCTGGATCCAGTAATACAAAAACGAATAAATGCATGAATCAAACTATATTTATGACGATATCTCTCGCCTCGGGAGGGCTGCTTTGGAACACGGCCCGCCGTCCTCAACCGGCCAACAAGTCGAAATCTTTTAAATCTGGTGGGTTCTTCTCGGCCGCCTGCCTACCATCTGGAGGGTTGTGGATTCGTGCTCACGAAGCCTGCGCCTCTCCACCCACCCCCACCCTTCAATGACTCACCTCCGCTGTGACAGTTCAGCACGACGTTCCACTCCCGGCTCGCATTCTTCTCATTCTGTGTTGTCTGTTCATCACATCCCGGCCCCCCTTCCCTGGTTCACAGCCAGCCCCCACTCCCCTCTCGCCGTTCTGGTCCACCATGCCGTGGGCTAGACATGGCCGTGGGCACGTATGGAACAAAAGCGGGGAAAAAAATGAAAGAATCTTGACAGACGGAGGAGGCAAACACACTGTCTGTCTCTCAAGACTCGCATGAAGTGAATGAAATGACTATCCCTTTTCTATGAACCCTGTCTCCTGTTATCATTGAGTTTGGCTTTGTTTGTGCTATTTCATAAACATGTTAAGTGCAAGCAAAGATCGTTGCTGCGGCTGGCATCAATGCAGCTGAACAGGTGCTGCAGTGCAGGTGAAGGTGGCGTTGCTCAAAGGCACTTCGGTTGAGATTAACAAACGACCAAGCAGTTGGAGAACACATTTAGGTCATGGTCCCAGGGTTTCAAGTGAAGCACATTAATGCAAAGGAATAATAATTGCAACAATAAAGCATCATTTCTGACTCAAAAAGGGAAAGTAGTGCTGGATTATTTATCAGGCATGCATGGCCTGCTTAGCATTTCAAGTGAAAGCAGATGAGAAAAAGCAAAATATGCCATGTTTATTTAATGGTATAATTATTTCCTATTTCACTGAGAATAACTTATTAAGTAATCATATTGCCGTTAAAAGCTAATTAATTATAAGCAGTTTAATTTATTCATGGTTATTAAATTAGAAATCGTACAGATCATCCTTAGTCCAATAGTAGGGTCACCATCAATTCCTCTGTGCCTCTCTTCCCAATGACATCACTCTAAATGATCAGAGTAAAACAAACTGACCTCACCCCCCAGGACCTCTTACAGAAGTGATGTCATTCCTTTAAGCTGATGTCATTCCTTTAATGTTGCTCTGGCAGGGCACTGTAGCGCACCGCTGGAGCCCAGAGATGAGCGCTTACAAGAATATCAAAGCACTATATCGCTTACGTCAGTGAGGGGTTTTTGGCCCATTCCCAAGTCATTTGTATTATTACTGCGATAAAAATCATTCAGGCTGACAAAGGGGGTTTACTGCACATATCAGGATTAACCAGTAGGCCTAATAATTGCAACAGTTTTGGATTGATTTCCAAACTGTGGATCTGTCTTTTTAGAATCTAATCTACAACACTATAGCATCAAAACGTTCTATTTGTGTATTATTGGTCTTTCAACTCAACCCAATAAAACAATATAGCAGAACAATGAGGGGAACACATCTTTAAACTAAAAAGGTGTGAGTGTGCAAAAGATACACTGCAGTGTGACCTAACAGAGTCTACTGTACTCTTTCGGGAGGAAATTATTAATTCATGAAATCTTCTGTGGCGTGGGTGTGAGAGGGAAAGAGAGCAAAAGCTATTCAGCTACAGACAGTAGTGGAATGAGCTCATCACACTGCAGGTCCAGCACTATAAAAACCCTTGTATACAAACGCTCCATTTGTATGTATGTGTTTGTGCAGATTGGCCAAACCCCATTGTTCCAGACTGCAAAGATCAGGAGGGTGTCTGTTTCTTGTTTTTGCTGATAGGATATCTTACTGGACCTTCAATATTGCACAGGAATTGTTTATCCCATTCCCCTTCATTGATATATGAGCACCACACAACTGTGCGCGCACACACACACACACACACACACACACACACACACACACACACACACACGCGCGCGCGCACACACACACACACACACACACACACACACAGGCTATACGTTATTGAAGCTGAGCTGTTCACGGATTGGCTAGAAATGACATCATCGCTGTTCCAGTTGTTATGGAGAGGCTTTCCTTGCAGGGACCTTATTCTGCCTAGTCTGCTCGCTCTCTCTCCCTCCCTCCCCTCCTCTCCCCTCTCTCCTTCCCCTCCCTCCCTTCCTCCCTCCTTCCTCCCTCCCCCTCCCTCCCCTCCCCTCCCCTCCTCTCCTCTCCCCTCCCCTCCTCTCCTCTCTTCTCTTCTCTTCTCTTCTCTTCTCTTCTCTTCTCTTCTCTTCTCTTCTCTTCTCTTCTCTTCTCTCCTCTCCTCCTCTCCTTTCCTCTCTCCTCTCCTCTCCCCCAAGTCCTTTAGTCTCCCTTCCCCAACTCTCCTGTCCCCTCCTCTCCTCTCCCCCTTCCCTCGCTCCTAATCCTCGCCCACAACCCAAATGGGTCATTCATCTCTTTTTCGTCCATGTTCCCACCCACTCCTCTCCTCTCTCCTTTGAGTCTTTTCCTCGGTTCCCCCCCTACACACAAATCCTAATCCTCCTCCGTGTTTTTTCTTGAACGCTCTCTCCCTGCCCTCCTCCTCCGCGTCGCCTCCTTCCTCCCAAAGCAGAGGCAGGTCGCCCCCCCCCCCCCCGCCGTCTGCTCGCATGTCCACCCCACACACTGACACACACTGACACACACACATGCCCACGCCGACACCGCCAGCCCAGCGGCCTCAGGGTGAGGTAATCATTTGCTGAGCTAAGGTATGTGTTTGTTTGCAGTTGGAAGTAACACCCCCCCCACACACACACACACACACACAGACACACACACACAGGTACACGCACGCATCCTATCATCAAACCTCTCTCTCTCTCTCTCTCTCTCTCTCTCTCTCTCTCTCTCTCTCTCTCTCTCTTCTCTCTCTCTCTTCTCTCTCTCTCCTATCATCACTCTCTCTCTCTCTCTCTCTCTCTCTCTCTCTCTCTCTCTCTCTCTCTCTCCTTCTCTCTACTTTGCAGCACATTGGATGTCTACTCTGCCTCCACGTAGAGTACTGCTGCATTACATCACCTGGGCTAGCGTGACTAGAATAGCCAACAAGAGCTGTGTGTGTGCGTGTGTGTGTGTGTGTTTAAGTGCATGATAAACTGCTACTCTAGGTTCATGAAACATGCAGAGAAACCATCCTCGTCCCTGTGTCGTGCCACTGAATGACTCACTGTGGCCCTCCACACATGTGTGTTGATGCATGTGCATGTCATGTTTCACTATGTACAGGAGCTGCCTGCCCCCTTTTTCCTGGCAGTGTTGTGATACCATCGCCGTGTGCTAGCTGCTAACCACTGGTACAACACTGGACTGAATCAACCCGGGTGTGCCCTGGAAATTGGACAAAACATCCCCCATGAAAGACAAAAAAAAAGAGAAGAAAACATTATATATGATGAAACAATTCACTTGCACTACAATGGGAAATGCGAATGCACAAATATAAACTGACTGGACTTAAATTTACTTCATATGAATATTTACTTATTACATGCACGCACACAAACACAGACTCAATGCATGCCTCTGTCCTGTCTCTGAGTTGATTTGGTTTAGTTTTAAGTATTAATGTCAACATTTGATTAAATGTTGATTGGTTTTTAGATGTGTTCAGTGTTCAGGTTTCCCCAAATGAATTACATTTAGTTGATCGCATTGCAGGTTTTTTGGGGTGTTCTTGTAAAAACCAAAATGTGCTGCTGCAAGGTGTCACACATTACAGGCAGATGCAGAGATACATGTGAATATTTATAATTATATAAAAAATAGAACTGCTTCTCTCCAAAGAAGCAACAGATCTTTAGTGGTTCTGTTAACAGACTGTAAGGGATGGAACTGTGTGTGTGTGTGTGTGTGTGTGTGTGTGTGTGTGTGTGTGTGTGTGTGTTGTGTGTGTGTGTGTGTGTGTGGTGCTGTGTGTGTGTGTGTGTGTGTGTGTGTGTGTGTGTGTGTGTGTGTGGCGTGGTGTGTGCCGCGTGCGCGTGCGTGTGCTCCTGTCAGTCGAGGCAGAGACAGGAGAAGAGCGTGAGGAGGCGGATGAGTAACAGCTTGTTATCCGCTTTCAAATTTAGAGCTGACATTTACTCACAGAAAATCACAAACTGAACAAACCAGCCCACACCAGATTGGCAGTCCACACTTTTCTGTTAGTTGAGAAAAGAAAGCTCATTTAGTGTTATCTCCATTAAGAAATAGAAATAGTGATAGACGTGAGGGCTGAATAGAGTCCATACCGGTTGGTATTGAAGCATCTGCCTCACAGGCACTTCAGCAGGGGTGTGGTGTCACAGGGATTTCAACCTGTGACTTCTAATTTGCCCTACAGAGTCCAACAGTGGTCAACCTCAACCTCATTTCCACTGCCTCAGGTTCACCGTTTTACTTTATTTTCAACATTATAGGGTTATTAATTTATAAAAACAGAATACAAATCTATGTTGTCATTGTATTTACCAATTAACAGTGTGCGTGCGTGCGTCTCTCTCTCTCTCTCTCTCTCTCTCTCTCTCTCTCTCTCTCTCTCTCTCTCTCTCTCTCTCTCTCTCTCTCTCTCTCTCTCTCTCTCTCTCTCTCTCTCTCTCTCTCTCTCTCTCTCTCTCTCTCATGCATATATATTGTTATCATTGTTATTGCATTAATATCTTCATGCATGAATATTTCCTTTGTGCTCATCAAATGTATCCTTTCTCGTCTTTTCATCTTTTTACATCTTTCAAATGGTTTCATTAAAAGAATCAAACAGCTATATCTTCTATTATGTGGCTGGCACGCAAGGAGTCAAAATCCCAAAAGCCTCCATCCCCCTCTACTCCTCCTAAATTAATCCCCCCTCCTTTCTCTGCTCTGCTCCCCCACCAACCAATCACCAGCCAATAATTCGACCAGCCAATAGGAGTGCTCATAGGTGATGTCATGCAGCAGCGCTGATGTGGGTGCTGATGCCGCTAGGCTTGAAGAGCAAACAGCAACAGAGCCCGCTCTGGTCAAGAAGGGAGAGACAAAGAGAGGTGGAAATATTACAAGCACATCACCATCATCAGCATCCCAACACTGCAGGGTGAGTATTCTTTGCATTTACACTGCAAAACTGCAAAGCCTTATTTTCAGGACAGCAATGCATACATAACAGCAAGCTTTCTAATTATTTCTCATTTCTATGTAAACAAATTTAAAGACAACCTACATACTGGGCTATTATATTTGCACACTCAGCTGTGCTTCATGGAGCACGGTTTCAAGTTCTGCGTGTTTAGTTTCACTGTTATTTGGGCAATGCTGCACACTTCCTGCATCCATTTCCATGCCTTTTTAAGGTTTTGTCAGATCCGTTTGTGTCAGGAAACAAATTGTTATTTTAAGATTTTATGCTTAATATCTATTTCATTTCCTTGGATATTTTCATGTCTGTGCATGCATGTGTGTGTGCGCGTGTGTGTGCGTGCAAAATAACCTGAGCCCCGACCCGCATGTTGGAGGATCACAACATCTGCTGCAGATGACGTTATGCGCTTGCTGTTAGGGCGATGACATCATGGGGTCTGCTTGGGGACTCGAGCAGATCTGATCTCTCTACTGGGGTTGCTGTTGTCATTCTTTTACTCTGATGAGCAAGAGTGTCTTGACTCGCGCTTAAACAATAGCTTAAATAATAGATCGGCAGATAAACATCACAGGATGTGTTTGTGGTCTGCTTTAAAATAAAAAAAGGTTTTTTTGTAGATTTAGGCAATGGACATTTTGTTTCCTGTTTTCTTGATGGATGCATTTTAATGCATTCTTATGTTTGTTTTAATGAAACACATTGAGTACGACGAAGGTCTGGTTGATATCAATATAGCACGATTAATGTAATGTTTATGAACAAAAATACAATTCCAACTCAGTTACCAGCATGTTTGAAGCAAACTCGAAAACAGCCACGTAGGCAAAGTCAAGGGGTTAGGTGAATGATGTCGTCCATGAGGTCGGAAAGCACATCGTGTTCACTAGGAGAGAGACCGGTGGGAGCGCAGGCGACATGGGAGATGCTGAGGTGGTTCTCTGTGCACCTGTGACTGCGCATGTCAGTGTAGAACATGACCCTATTTTTTACCTCGCCTAACACCGTGCTGCAGTAGGCGGAGAGCTTCCTGTTCACCTCACTCTCTCAGACTCTCTGGAGCACTCATTTATTTTATCATTATTATTTTGATTCTTTTTCATTTAAAAGCACCTGCACTTTAAAGAGTGAGCCCCTGACTTTGTGGGGAGTTATGAGCTGAAGGGTGTCAATTACAATCAGACATTAAGACATTACTGTGTGTGTGTGTGTGTGTGTGTGTGTGTGTGTGTGTGTGTGTGTGTGTGTGTGTGTGTGTGTGTGTGTGTGTGTGTGTGTGTGTGTGTGTGTGTGTGTGTGTGTGTGTGTGTGTGTGTGTGTGTGTGTGTGTGCGCGTTTGCGTGTGTGTGTGTGTGTGTGTGTGTGTGTGTGTGTGTGTGTGTGTGTGTGTGCATGTGTGGGGGTTTTGCATCTCACAATGAGCTCTTCAAAACCATAGCTTTCGTTTCCACCTGCCCCCCCCCCCCCCCTCTAACTCCCTCCCCTCTCTGCTGCTTCCTTCTCATCCGGCCTCGCGTCTGTCTCTGTGTCACGTTGGCTTAGTTCTCATGGTATATTTGTTTCTTTGTCCTTTTGCCCTCCCAAGGACCAGAGACCAGCGAATCTCACCAACGTGTCTTGGAAAGAAAACAGGGAAGACAACATGACTCTAGCAGGTACGTTCGCCCAGCCTCTATAAATGTGTCCAAGTGTGTGTGTATAAAAAGTGTGTGAGTATAAAAGTTGGTATATGGAATGAAGGTGACCATAGACAAGATGTGGATGTGCTGGTGGAGAATGGAGGAAAGAAAGATTACGAAGAAAGAAAGGGTAAAAAAAAAAAGAAAGAAAGAAACCTGATGTATGATAAAGGAGTAGCAATGAGTTCAAATGACAATTGCTGAATATAGCCGATGAGGACAGAGATGAGGTCAAGTGCTAATATTAGCTCCTCCCCCTGCTCGCCCCATGCAGCATACAAAGAGAAGATGCGGGAGCTCCCCCTGGTGTCGCTCTTCTGCTCCTGCATCCTCCCGCAAACCAAAGAAAAGCCCTTGGAGAAGAAAGCAGGTAAACACACCCGTCATACGATCCCCGCTGAGGACGCTCAAACACCATCAATCAGGAAATGATTTTGAATTGAAATAGATTATATCCTCCTTTTTTTTAATCATTGTCAGTGGTGCACACACAGCCGATAGCTTTCTTGAACTCCAAAAAAGCCATTTTCTCATCCCCTACCTGGTCTCCTCCTCCCATCGTCCCCAGGGGTAGTGGACCTGAACCTCTGCATCATCAGGGATATGGAGGTCATCGAGCTGAACAAGAGGGCGTCGGGCCAGGCCTTCGAGGTCATCCTGAAGCCGCCGTCGTTCGACGGAGGACCGGAGTTGCGAGCCACCACTCCCCCTCGCAGAGAGCCCTCCCTGGAGGAGATCCAGAAGAAACTGGATGCGGCGCAGGAGCGGAGAAAGGTGAGGCTTTTATACTCGATGTCGGTGCCACGTTCATTGTATTTTACAATGGATCAAAGGGTGCTTTTTGATTGACAACGTGGGTTGTCATTCAAATATGTCACAATATTATCACTTTTACTAACCGCTTCTCCTTTCTGTTTCCGACTTTCTTTTCTCATTCATCCTTTCATTTGTCTCTCTCTATTTGTCTCCGTCTATCATTTCTGCTCTCTCTCTCTCTCTCTCTCTCTCTCTCTCTCTCTCTCTCTCTCTCTCTCTCTTCTCTCTCTCTCTCTCTCTCTCTCTCTCTCTCTCTCTCTCTCTCTCTCTCTCTCTCTCTCTCCTCTCTCTCTCTCTCTCTCTCTCTCTCTCTGTCTCTCTCTCTCTCTCTCTCTCTCTCTCTCTCTCTCTCTCCTCTCTCTCTCTCTCTCTCTCTCTCTCTCTCGTCCTCCATCCCACCCTCCTGTTCGCTGTCCCCCTCCTTCTCTCTGTCGCCCCCTAGTGCCAAGAGGCGGAACTTCTCAAACACCTCGCCGAGAAGCGGGAGCACGAACGGGAGGTGGCGCAGAAAGCAGTGGAGGAACAGAACAACTTCATCAGGCTGGCCAAGGAGAAGCTGGAGCACCGCATGGAGCTCAACAAAGAGAAGAGGCAGGCACACCTCGCCGCCATGCTGGAGCGCCTGCAGGAGAAGGTAAAAAATGTTCCCATTCATTTTGCCAAACACTAAAAAATAAAATAAATAAAAAGTATAGTTTATAATGTAGAAAAATTAGGGTGCATATCATCGGTAATTATGTATATATATAATGTATATATAATTTGACCATTAAAACATGTTTTTTTTCTTCTGTTTTTCCTCTTTTGCAGGACAAGCACTGTGTGGAGGTGAGGAGAAACAAAGAATTGAAGGAGGAGGAGGAGGAGGAGGAGGAGGAGGAGGAGGAGGAGAGGGAGGAGGAGGAGGAGGAGGAGGAGGAGGAGGAGGAGGAGGGTTCTGGGTAGACTGTAAAGATAAGAGAGATCACAACAAACCAATTTCAAAATAATTGAAAGGAACATGTTATTCACGAGGAGGAGACATACCCAGGCCGACACATGGGGAGGGGTAACAATCAACAGCTAAAGTAAAAGAGTTGATTGAGATTTGCCTTCAATTTTTAATCTTTTGGTTGCTTAAGATGGGACCCAACAACAGCACATATCTTGTCGTTTTGATAGAGGCTCAATGAAACCATTGGCCCATTGTGGGCAAGAAAATACCAAGTCAGTGTTTATTTTGAGGACATGAGGTATCAGGAGTACATACACAAGTATTCATATTAAATTGACATTCATAAATATCGTGGAAAAGCTAGTGTAACTAATTTGTAATTAGGTGATGTAATTACAATTATTTAGAGTTGTACTTACCTTTTTTGTTTACAAATTCCTATTGAATCGGTCGATATTGCATTTTTAAATGTCGTATTTGATTTAATTTTCTGATGGCATCGATAAAGTTACAACTTTCGTGCCATGATTTGTTGTAGACATGATGTGTTTGTTTGTGAGTTGTCAAATTAGTTGTGCTACTTGATGTATTTGCTGTTTTCAAAAAGTTTACCATGATGGACATTAAAATTGCCCACGGTAGCTTGCTTCTTATTGAGATACAGTTGTGTTGTTTAAATTCAGTGTAAAAGATGAATTAAAAGTAATTACTAACTGAACATATTTGTCTGTATGGTTTTGCGTTTTGTCTGCGATTGTTTAAGTACTCCGCTTTCGTTTTGAATCCTCTGTTTGTCTGATCTATTTTTTATGAGCAAATGGGCATAATTTGATCTCCTTTTGTCCATTTACTTAGGTTTCATGACGGCCTGATCACAACACAAGCTGAACTTATTTTGGAAGCCATTTTGGAGGCTAATCCCCTCAGGAGTGACGGCTAGACTAGCCAAGAGTTAAGTCCTTGTCTAAGACTGTCCCATTGCGAAGAACCTTTGGAAAACCGAAGAGGAGGGGGAGGTGACATCGCCGATGCAAGAGGAATGTAACTGACTACACGCCTGTAGAATCAATACTCTTTCACAAGAGACTCTGAAGAAAGGTGAATGCTAAGGAGGCACCAAGGAGAATTGTTTGCTACTTAGCTACTTCAAACATCCACTCAGAGAGAGCTGTCACTGCCGACAGTGCCCACATTGTTCTGCTGTGCGTGTTTGTCTTTAATTTTGCTTGTCAAAGTAGGATGTCAAGACACTGCACTTGTGTGTGGTCTCTTTATGGAGACATTTATAAGTGTGTGTGCGTGCGTGTGTGTGGGTAAGTGTGTAAGAGTGTGTTTGTGTGTGTTTTTGTGTGTGCATTTACATCTATATGCATAGGTGTGGCCCTGCGCTCGTGTTTTTTCATGCATGAGAGTGGACTTGTGCATACCTCACCAAAGCCAACATCCCCCACAGCAATGCGCTTTGAGTTCCTGTGCACAGGCTGGATCCTACATGCCGATTACATGTGGTTTCCTAAGTTATAAATGTTCCTTTAGAGGTTAACTGGCAAGCTGAACTGAATGGCAGCCAGGGTATGATGATGATGATGATGATGATGATGATTGCAATGAAGATTATGATGATGATAAAAATGTACAGAAATTGCATTATATTTTCAATTTCAACCCGGAATTAAAAGAATATTCATTTAACTTTTCAAATATTTTTATTCGTTTTTTTTTATACATTTTCTGATTGTTGTTTAATAAATACCATCAGGGTCAAACCCATTATTCTTAAATTAAACAATAAATAGATAACATACTTTCAAACAAAGCACAACAATACAAAATAATATAAATAAACCGTTTCAAATTTGGTAACATGGTAATATTATCAAAAGTAAAAAACTTACGAGATGTCTAACAACAGACACTTTTACTTATGTGTGCATATGTGTGTGTGCTAGCTGTTGTGTGTGCTAGCTGTTCTTCCTGTATCACTGCTGGTAGACGATGCTGGGTCGTACACAGGTGCAGCCCACGGTGATGAGCTTGGACTCGAGGCGGTAGTGGTAGCTCTTGTCCGCGGGGTTCTTCACCCTCCGCAGGAAAAGCGTCTGGAACCAGATGGGCTCCGACTTCAGACTGCGGTCCTCAATGCCGTGGCTGTTCAGACAGCCCTGCAGGGAGCAGCGCGCCTCCGTGATGAAGTGGGGCAGGCGATCCATATCGTAGGTGATGCTGTGGATGATGGAGAGAGGGAGAGAGAGAGAGAGAGAGAGAGAGAGAGAGAGAGAGAGAGGGTAGAAGGAGAAGTGATGAACAGAGAAATAGAGAGAGAAAGATCAAGCGGTTAGTAAAAGGGATAATATCTCAACAGCCCAAGTTGTCCATCAAAAGCACCCAGTGAGATGTGGACTTTAGATCAAATGGCGATTCAAAGTTGTCAATAAGTAAGTAGCAAGCAATATGGGTGTCTAGGTCTAATCTACAACCATTTATTTTTTCATTGGATCAATCAGTTGATCAATACGGTGACGAGGATGGGGCGATGCATACACCCCAGCGCCGTTGTAGGTGGCTCTTACTTGGACGTCCATGGGGAGATGGAGTGGTTGGACAGGGGTCTGACAGATTGCACCGGAGCCGATGGTGCACCAGAGTCCAAATAAAGGGGTACGCTTCTCTCCAGGTGCCCATGTGGCATGGCTCCAGTTTCCTCCATGATCACCGCCGCCATAATTGACATACAAATAACCTGCAATATGTAACAAATGTTTGTCAACATATACACATTTTTTAAATCAATAACTATAGTATTTCACATAATGCCTTTGGTTGATGTTATCATTTTGCATAATGGTTTGTCCAGTTATTGTGAAAAAGACAAGAAAATGTGAAAAAAATAGATATATATTCTGAATAATAATAACACAAACATCCTACTACTTATGCTACTATTACGACTACTACTAGCCTACTACCTGTAGCTATTAATGCTACTACTACTACTAAAAAAATATGAACTTAATCATAATAATCACAATAATAGCAATAAATTGACATATATATGTCTCATAAATATCATTTACTTACCAATTTTGTTGCCGAAATCATTTTTCTTTTCAGTTGGTCTGGGCCTTCCTGTGTGAGGACTTCTAATTGTAGATCCAATGAACCGCTTGGTTATGGAAGCTAGTCTTTCTGGAAGATGTTATTTCTGGTAAGTATTGGTTGTGCAGATTCTTATATTGTAATCGGTGCCTCAGCTGTTGAGTATTTATGGTTGGTAGGAGTTCTTCAGGAGCTGCTGGAGTGAATCTGCTGGAGGTCTGTGTCAATTGACCATATGCAGTCTGATTTATATTGATCAGACTGACATCCTCTTCATCACTGACATCATCTTCATCCTCCTCTTCCACCTACTCCTTATCTGCTTCTCAGGCTTCCTCTGATGACGTAACCTTCATCCTGTGGTTAGTATTGTCCAACCACAATCTACCAAAAGGACAACCTTGAATATAGGTTAAGCACTTGTGTCATATATTGCACTGTTTCATCTTTTTTTCATCTTTGTCAGTGGGTGTGACACAGGGTTACATCTGTTTTATACCTCATAACCTAATATAAACAGCTAAATAAATGGATATTTAGCCTGAAGCATTACAACCCAGTTTTACTCTGTGTACATGAGCTGCTCTCTTCACAGCTACATTTGCTCTGTCAACTTCCGGGCTCTTTGACCTAGATTGATTTAGCGATAGACACTCGGCAGCAAAATGCACCCATTTTATTTCACCTTTCAAAGTATTTGTTTCCTCATCGTTCCCCTCTTCCCGAAAGACCTGATCAATATCTCATAGAACCAGGGGGTGTTATGAGTATCTGACACTAAAGATGCCCCCAAAGGAACCATTTCCTCACCCCAGCCAACCCCGTCTGCTCATTGATGTGATCTGTGTTCACTCGTCACTCGTTCAAGAAGCTGCGTTTGCCCTATAAGACTGCCAATGCCAATGCTGATGTCAATGATAGTGAACGGCGCAATGAGCGGGGCCCTGGTGCCGAGGGCCCTCCCGCTGTAGAGGCCGACGGGGGGACAGGAGAGGGTAGAGGACTGCGTAGGTGACGGGGGACTCCCAATAGTAGGGCAACGCAGAAGACCCCGTGTTGAGGTGATGATAGCATCTGTGGAAGACCTTAACGGGTGTACACCCACAATCATATGCCGACAATTGTACTCTGATTGTTAGGGTTTTCCATCCTCAATGTGGAGGACTGGCCGGCACTAAAACGGCCATTCGGAGTAGATCTCAGAAACGTTGGGACAAATCAAATCCTCAATCCGTTGAAGAATCGACATCTTTAAAAGGTCATCATGATCATTCTGACCAGGATCCCATGAAAACAATGGAAGTGTGCCATCGACGCAGACCGATCTTCAACCACAGACTTTCCCCTCATTGCTGTAATTGTGTAACGCAATAAGGTAATCTTACGTGGGGCTCTGAGGCTGCTGTCGCAGGTGTCAATAGGAACGCCCATACCTTTAGGACGTGCCTCAGGGGCTTGCCCTGGTTTCTATTGGTTTCTATTGATGTGGCTGTCACAACTAGGCCCACGTCAAGGCATGGGTGGGAGGCAAGGCCGTAGTGTGTGTGTGTGTGTGTGTGTGTGTGTGTGTGTGTGTGTGTGTGTGTGTGTGTGTGTGTGTGTGTGTGTGTGGTGTTGTGTGTGTGTGGTGTGGGGGGGGGGGGCTTCCACTGATTTTGAATACAGTTGTGTTTCGTTTCGAATATTATTTTTATCTATAGAAAAATGACCTCATAGCTGGCTACGGCATGGTTGAAGGGTATTGTAGGATCTCAGAAATACTTGCACTTTCGGAAAACCAAATGCCAGGACTAATTTAGATATCAGTTCTGTAGCAGTGGCTGATGATCTTAATTGAGCTGAAAATACCCAACGTTGTAATTGGCATATCACAATCTCCACACCCTTTATTTCAAATATAAAATATCTTATGTTTAGGAAATATTGTTGTTTAAAGTCCATATATGCGAGTTTGTGTGTCCATGTTTGTGTGTATGTGTTTGTAGGTGTGTGTGTGTGTGTGTGTGTGTGTGTGTGTGTGTGTGTGTGTGTGTGTGTGTGTGTTTGTGTGTATGTATGTCTGTATGTGTGTGCGTGTGCATGTGTGTGTGTGTGTCTATTACTGGTAAAGATAAGCATTTACCTACTACTATCTACCACCATCGTCTGGAACACAATCATTGCAGCGATACCATCAGGCTTGAAACGTGGATAAGCTTATCTGACCCACATCGTCTACTCCTCTCTTTGTATAACCAGGTCAGGGGAAGCGATGACAATGATGACTGTTTCCCCAGAAGCCCCTAGGGAGCCCGTCGCTAGGGCCCTGCTGTCGCATCCAGGAAGCCCCAAACAGCCGACCACATCAGAGCACCAGCCTCACCGAACTACTGACTAATCCCCCTCACCAAACTAATCACCCTTTCATGCTCTTTCCGAGGGCACCATTTAAGGATTGACGGATGAGTGAGTGCAGTCACTGCGTATGAGACCCTAGCGATCCCACGCCGGTCTCCTTTTATGACATGAGTTTGGATGTGGCTCGTAACCACGCAACCATTACGTTACTGCGTCTTCTTTAGTTTGGCAACTTTATTCTCCCCAGACAACATATATATCTTTTAAAGGTTTTCCGGACTTGTACACATTGTGTCTTATTGTGGGAGTTTTTTCTTGCCCTTGTGGGGGCTTGGGTAAAGGGGGGTGTCATAAATATTTGGCCTGTTAAGCCCTTTGAGACTGTCATGGTGATTAAGGGCTATACAAATAAAGTTGAATTGAACTGAATTATTCACCCAAACTTTTTCACCATCTCATTCCAGAACCCCACCTGATGACGTTCCGGGTCATACGTCTACTTCCAATAAACAAGTTATACAATTTGGATATGTTATATTTCTAGGTCACAACATATGGCAGCAGCTTGTTTCAACCTGGGCAGCTCAGAGACCGCAGTGTTGTAGTTGTCTAACATACATACCCTACTGCTGTCACTCCCTATAGATGTGTTATTAGTGTCCATGAATATAGCATGACATCTCCTTGGTAAAGAAATTAAGTCATTGAACCATGACCCATTTTAAGTAACAACATTTTGCGTCTGTTTCATCTGTTTGTTTCAGGTAATATGGTGGGAGGGCGAACTTAAGTGTAAGCAAAAAGCCTATAGTTGAAGCAGAAAGCCTGTAATTGAAGCAGGATCCCCTGTAGTTGAAGCAGAAATCCTGTAGTTGAAGCAGAAAGCCTGTAGTTGAAACCGAACGTCTGTTAAAGCAGAAAGCCTGTCAGGCTTATCACTTATTTTCTTATTAGGCGAGTGCTGCATGCAGCGCTCTTCTTAAAGTTTTATTCTTTCTTTCTTTCTTTATTATTCACTACAAACTTTGGGACCTATCTCCTTCCTCATTTTTTTGCCTAGAGACTCCATTCCAATGTTCATATTAGCTTGGAATTGTGCGATTCTTTTCAGATTTTTTAACTATTTTATACCTTTTAAGATATTCTACTTTTAAAATACAATTTTGTCCAATGGAATTCTCGGACACTTACTACTTCAGACTTCGTAACTTGGTCAATATTTTATTGTTAACATTCGTTCAAAGGTTTAACAAATCAACATACCTAGTATCTTTAATAATCTAATTCTTCAATAAACAGAATTTCGATTAACTTTAAACTTTTTTCAAAATCCAGGTTTAAGTTCCATGTCAGCTTGTTTTTCAGTTGGTCTCATTGAGTGACGCTGAGGTTAGAGCGCGATGACGTGCAGGCAGTGTTGCAAGATGGGGAGTTTTCTCGCTCAATTGATCTACTTTTTACGACGTTATGCTGGAAAAATTAGCATTAGGCGGGTACATCCAATTTTGTGTGGTTATAAAGGTTAATTCTTCCTACAAATATCCAGCAATATCATACCTTTCATAAAGCATATCGATTGTGCAGCTAGTACCACTATTACTTCAGCTACTATTACTACTACTACTTCAGCTACCACTACTAGTACTATTACAGGGGAGGGTTCTGGACCAATTTTCATGGGGGGGGCCAGTTGTTTTGTTGGAGGGGCATTTTGAACTCGGGACGCAAAATATTAGCTTTGTACTTATTAACGGCATTCAAAAACACAATATACAAATAATTGGCTTTTTCCCGTTACAGCATTTATTTCTGTAGCATAGAAGTAAGTGTTTCCTTCAGTCACAGCAATTGTAAATATTATACATTTTAAATGTTTCACTGGATAAAGCAATTTTAATAACACAACATTTGGGGTTTCCTTCACATCAAGCCACTCAGTATCATGCATCACCAACAGAAGTAAATCCAGTATGATACATCATAAATATCGTGTTCTGCCTTGTGTGTCAGTGCCACACCATCGCAAGCAATCGACTCCCCGTCCAGACGGAGGTAAAAATAAATAAATAAATAAAAACAACTTTTGGAAGGGGGTACAAGCTCAGTTTCACGGGGCGCTGCCCCCCCCCCCCCCCCTGATTACTACTTATACCACAGCTAGTACCACCACTACTACTACTATCTTCCAGCTTTGACAGTATTACAGTTTAGCTGTCAGTTTTCGATTTCATCTTCCAGGTTTTTTAGCAGTGCACTGCAATACATTTGACCTTTCAGATTATTCAGCAGTACAGGGCAATACATTTGAACTCTTAGATTCTTCAATTCAATGCAATGCTTTTCATTCAGCTCTCAATTTATTTGTTTCAAACCATTGAATGAAATGGTGTGCATGTTTGTTTACTCCATTTAGACCTTTGAACTCTGTTCAAAGGTCAATGTCATTGTAGCTGTGACATTGATACAAAAATTAATCTCACAAACTTCCAACTATACGTTTCGTAGGCTTGTCTATTCAATGCCTTTAGACAGATATAAAGGTCAAAATACCCCCTCTTGGGTTTCTCGCAAAGTCTCCATTCTATCTTCCATTTTCATCTTATCAGTTTGCCAAATCAGGCCGGCACAATCAGATAACAGTGTGGCAGCCAGATATAAGAAGCACCATTCAGAGAGAGCGAGGACGAGGTGAAGACGAAACTCAAAGACAGACCATGACAGTCAGACGCACCTCTTTCCAATACCTGGTGAGCTGAAGATATGTACTGTTGCTATGAAGCACCAAATGCAGTGCACAATAGCAAGATAGACAGAGAGAGATAGACAGCGAGACCATAGTCAATGTAGGAACTTGGTTTTGCCTTGGTCACGGCGTAACAGAATCTGTTTAATCATTCATTGAGTTGAATAGCTCACGAAATCTTGCTTCTCCTGTTGTCCGGCTGTTTCCTCAGGTCGTGTGTTGTGCGTTGACCTGGGTCATGGCCAAGGAGCAGCCTGGAGAGATCCCAGAGAGATGCCTCATGGTGCGGAGCTTCTCCTCGATGCTCACATCCGTGACACAGGACAACGGCGACATCCACACCCGATCTCTGTCGCCCTGGACGTGGAGGTGAGTCGATTCGCTTGTATTATTTGTTTTTTTTTCCTTTCAAATGTTTTCAATAAAGCTATACAAATAGGGTTGGCTTAACTTGACATGATACATACAGTTAATACATTTTTATATAGATATTTTACATAATGTTATTAATTATACAGGGGGAGTCGTTTTTTAATCATGTTTTCATCTAAAGAAAGTGTCAAGTCAATATCTAACCTCACCCTTGTAAGAATTCTCTAGAACAACTATGATACCGTTGCATTCTGTCTGTAAAAGATTATCTCTCACTTTCATTTTCTTCTAAATCCTTTTCTATGCATGTTCTCCGCATCTCCGTGGCAACACACCTCAAATTGTTCTCCCTTCTTTTTAACATTTGGGTTTCCTGGAGATATCTTTGCCGTTAACCATTATGGGGTTTTTTGCCTTCTGTGTCCAGGCCGACCACGGAAGAACACCGGATTCCACACACTATCTGGGAGGCGGAGTGCAGCCACAGTGACTGCTCTGAGTCCAGCCAGCCAGCCGGAACCAGGAACAACGCCGTGCCCATATACCAGAACCTTCTGGTGCTCCACAAAGGGCCTGAGAAGAACTGCTACATCGCCTCCCATAGGATGGTTGCCGTGGGCTGCACTTGTATTCGGCCTGATATCGTATAAAGCGCAGGAGGTCATTTTGAGGGGACTTTTTCATGACGCCCTCAGGGTGCCAAGTTTAATGTTCAAATGTCTCGAATGTATGGAAATTCGATTTATTCAGACAAATAACGTATTGTTTTCGCCTACCTATTTAACTCAAGAGGTACTCCCTTCTGCTACTGTTTTTAAATGTTTGGTGTTTATTCTCAGCTCATCAAATTACAAATGTTTTTAGTTGTATTTATTTATATTTATTTAATTTGTTTTTTCCATGTTTATTTTTCATTGCTGTTGTTGTGTGCATGTCCTGTTTACTCGTTGTCATTGTAAATGAGGGACACCTCAATGCCCTGAGTGTAAATAAAGGTTTGAAACAAAAAGTGAAACTACTCTCTTTTCCTACATTTTCCCTGCTATTGTACGGCCCCATGTCAGTTCTAAAAATGTATGGTTTTCTCAATAAATAGTGGTTTGATTAGTGGTTTGACTTTTGACTTGATTGTTATACATGCAAATACTTACCTTATCTGCATATTATTTTGAGGATATTTAACTTAAAAAATATTATGGTACAGAGAATAGTGCGACATAACACTTTCAAAACACTCAATGATTCAAGAATGAAGGGCTATAAAACAGGGAAGAGGAAATCAAAAAGGGTTATATAAATCGCAAACTTTAATGTACTACGCTGTTACATATGCTGTTATATTGTGAATAAGACATTATTTGAAGGGGTTGGAGGGTAACCGAGGACACCCATTGTGCATACATATATCACTCCAGATACAAAAACAAATATATATGTATTTATTAATATGTATATACATTTCTTAAAAATGTGATCAACCAGGTGAGATTATGTCCTGAAACTTCAGGAAAAAACAATATACTAGCGACCAGAGCCCGCTGGTGTTAATACTGTGTGGAGCGGAGCCTGAGGCGATTTTAAGGAGTTTCTCATGACATATAATCTCCTTGTTCAGACTATGCATGGACTCATGCATAGTCGACCCTTTCTCACACGCATTAACAATGGGAAACTCAGCACCGAAATCATCCCTAAAATAAGCTGACTCAAAAGAAACACTGTTCGTTTAAGTATTTAAGCATGATTAATATGTTTTTCTGGCGTGTGTGTGTGTGTGTGTGTGTGTGTGTGTGTGTGTGTGTGTGTGTGTGTGTGTGTGTGTGTGTGTGTGTGTGTGTGTGTGTGTGTGTGTGTGTGTGTGTGTGTGTGAGAGAGCGAGCGAGCGAGAGTATTTGTATGCGTGTGTGTTGGTGTGTGCGTGTGGGTGTGTGTGTGTGTGTGGCCCTGCATGGGACAATAGTTCATTGAGTGAATTGGGCAACGGTGAAAAAAGAGGAAGTAGCCGTGGTTAAGAGGAGGAACGAATGAGGACGACAGCGGGGTTACAGCCTGTGAAATCCCACCACCAAAGACAGAGCATTCAGGTAGGGTTTACCTCGGAGACCTTGGCATTCTGATGCCTCTACTGTGTCGTGGGGTTTATCCCTTTGTGATATGTATGTGTGTATGTTAACACGTAATATGTATGTGAATTTAACGGGAATATTCATGAAGCTGCTTGCAACTATTTTTTGGCAAATTTCTGGTTTGTTCATTTTTGTGTTTTTTTATTTGTAGGCTACGATGCTATTACGATACGTCATGATAACAATGCTATGCCAACTTTACTTATACACTGAGAAAATGTAGGGATATAGTAATCTGGTTAAAGCATGTGCTTCACGTGAACCTCCTAAGATGGAGCATTTTGATTGGTTCGCTATCTCGGGTTATTAGGTTATTATGGAACCATACTGGACTTCTGATAGAACCCGTGTCTGCTTGGTGAGATTCAGTCAGCTGGTAGGGGAAGAATCCTTTTGGGTTGAAAGCAGTTGTATTCTGGATTTGTCGGTTATACCGGATCATTGTTAGCTAGTACACCACCATCACCCAATTTGTTTGTTTGATCTGAACCATCTTTGTACATAGCAAAAATGTTTAAAAGGAGTTTGACAACTCAATCATGGGATATTTCCCATGATTGAGTTGTCAAACTCGGGATATTGTGACAGTCGTCTTTGTCACGCTATTAAAACGAATAAACCGCTATTAAAAACTAACAAACCCGGGCAAAAAGTGATATTTGGTTTATTTTTGGAGTGTTCACGTTTAGTATATACTAAAACCATTATTCACCTCATGTTGTTTACCTGCTTTCTCTCTGGCTCTCTGTGCCTCACTCTTTATGCAGCCTTCACTTTGACCCTGCGGTGGCTTTCCAATCAAGAAACAGCTCTTCCTTGGGATCAACCTTCCTGTACAAACGCACCTCTCCAGCCATACACGCTGTCACATCGGTCTAGCACTCACTATCTTTATGTCAGAATGCCTCGTGTGTCGCTCTCCTGCCCCTCTCTCCAACCTCTCAAAGGCCTGTTTATTACACCTGCCCCAGGCGGCTTACCCTCCCAGTCGAGCACGCTCAGAGACGCAGATGTCCCGGCGCTGTTCCGGGAGCCCTACATCCTGTCGGGCTACCGGCCAGTGGGACTCTCCTGGCGTTGCTATGTCCTGAGCATCTTCCAAATGCACAACGAGACGCTGAACGTGTGGAGCCACCTGCTGGCCGGAGTGTGCGTTGTGCTGAGATTTGGAGTGTTTGCTGTGTTTCGTGGAGGGGTAGCGTCCGCTTGAATTCCTTTCTTATATTACGTACATATAACTAAAGGCTTAGTTATGATTTAATGTTGACGCAGCGCAAGGAGGTTCACCAAAACCCGACGCAGAACCAAAACAGGTTCACGACTGCGACAAAGCGTCTGCTTGCTCATTACGATGCGCAACGTGTAAACATAACTGTGCCTTAAGTCACCATATAAATCTATATAATTCCTTCCTGGCATGTCTGGTGTCAACTTTGACAGGGGGACATGCCAGTAATGAATTTCCATATCAGTGACTCACCAAAGTGTTTGTTGTGAAGGGGGTTCTTGGCCTGAGACTACAAGGCCCTGAGGGGCAGGGCCTCTCACTGGACCCAGCCTCCCTCCCCTTGGTGATCTACGTGTTGTCCTCCCTCACCTACCTGAGCTGCAGGTCAGTGCGGAACACAACCGCCCCTAATTACATCTACATCCATACAGGATGTAGAGGTCAATCAGGGCAACGTTAGGGGAGCGGCTAGGCAAACATGGCTAGCACAAAGTTAAACTATGTGCTGAAATGACTGTCTGTCATATGCTGCATTAGTATTCCTAGCAGGGGATAACTTTCAAAGTTTTGATAATAGTAAAGAACATTGGATGTTAATGTCTTGCTTGTAGTTTTGATTGCTACTCAATACCTGTAGCGGCTTACGCCTTGTTTTGGGGTACTAAGAAAAGCACTAGATACATCCAATACATCATGATTATTACTATGAGGACCTACAACCAACCTGGTGGGCCCTTGACTATGATTAAATACAATATGTGCTTAATTTAATACAAAGGATAGAAAACAGTTATTCTATACATCCTCAAGAAACAGTCAGACCTTATAAGGGATACACGATCTATCAATTAACACCCGACTGGAGCCACCATTCCTTCCCCATGAGACGTCACCCGGTGTATTAAAGGGGACATATTATACCACCAAGTGTGAGTGTGATTAGCTGTTACAAGCTGTTTGGAAAACCTGCCTCTTCTGACATCAAAGGTTGGCGTATGACGGATAGAGGAGCAACGTTTGCTACAGTCCACTGGGTAGGCTGGTAGACTGATCTATCCAGCCCACATCTCGGACATGGACATGCCCACTCATGATGTCAGAAGACACAGATTTTCAAAACAGCTTTTAATAGCTAATCACACTCTCACCTAGCGGTATAATATGTCACCTTTAAATCAATCTTTCAGCACAGCCGCGCACCTGCTGCAGTCCCATTCGGAGCTGGCCCACTACTCCCTGTTCTTCTTGGACTACGTGGGCGTGGCCGTCTTATCAGTATGGCTGTGCCCTGGCCCACTTCTTCTACAGCTCTGCTGCTGACTGGAGACACAGTGGGATTGGGGAGGTGAGCTGGTGACCACTGCGGTGGTTATGATGTGGTAGTGAGGGCGAGGTTGGTGGCGGTGGTGGTAGTCGTGGTGGGGAGGATGTTGGTGTTTGTTGAGATTGTGGTAAGAATTGTGAGAGTGGTGGTATAATGGTGGTGGTGTAGTGGTAGTGGTGGTGGTGTCGATGGAGTTAATGTATTTCTTTATTACCACCTTCTAGGTCTTTCTCCCTGCTGCCGCCCTCCTGGCATGGCTGACCTGTGCCAGCTGCTGCTTTGCCAAGCTGCATTACCGGCGGCCATACCCTCTCCATCGCAAGCTGTTCCAGGTGGTCCCCACAGGTCTGGCCTATCTCCTGGACATCAGCCCGGTCGCCCACCGCCTCGCTACCAACAGCTGGGCCAGCAACTCTGCATTCCCCCTACATAGCTTACAGGTGGAACTCTTTATTTACCTTCATGCTTTCATTTATTACCGCACCTACACAGAAGTTCAGGCTAAAGATAGTAAAGATATATCTAACTTTGACTCGGATATATACTTGGCTAATAACTTGGCTCTTATTGCTGTGTGACTGTAGTCCTGTGCAGCTGAATTTTTTAGGGCGCTACCGTGCTATAAAGTACTTTCTCCAATAGTACCTAGTACATATAGTAGGCTTTCAATGTGTATACATTGTGAAGGGGGGCGTCAGTCCTCCCGGTAAAGTGTTCCCTCTGGTAGACGAGATGACCTGCTCGCCTGGTCCAGTTACCTAGATAGTAAGCTAGATGATTGCCCACTGTGCTCCCTCTGTAGATGCTGCTCTTCATCCTGGCTGCATTCTTCTTCTCCTGTCCCGTGCCGGAGCGGTACGCCCCAGGCCATTTCGACAACGTCGGCCACGGCCATCAGCTCTTCCACCTGCTGCTGGCCCTCTGCACGCTGACTCAGCAGGAAGCTCTCTTCCAGGACTTCCTGTCGAGAAGGCCAGCGATGATTCGGGATTTTGGGGAGGAGAGTCTCCTGCTGGCCTGTGGCTCCTTCCCTCTGCTGGCTCTTTGCAGTGGCCTGATAGCCTTCCTCATGAGAAGGAGAGCTCGCATGAGACTGTGGAAGGAACAGAGGTAGCAAATGAATAGTCCTACATCCTTCCAAAGTTAATTTTTTTCTACCTAAATAAAAAAATAAAAAAAATAAATAGCTGATGAGCAGATCGAGAGGGAACCGGATATTGGTGGTTCAGATCATCTATAAAACTGGGGTCATTTGCCTAAAAATGTTTACTTTTCCCACAATTTCATATTAAAGCCAAACATGATAAAAAAAGATTCACGAGCTACAAAAATAATCAAAAATTCATCAAAATCGCCAGATAAAATCTTTAGACCAATTCTATGGACAGTATATGTCAAAATTAATTTGTTTTATTAAGTGGTCCGAGCAGCGAAGCTGCTTGGTCCAATAAAGTTGGAGCAGTTAGCCCTTTTGGTTTTTTTCAAATTCTAAGATATTATTAGTGCATACTGCAGCCTATACCTTAAGTCGAAAACGCTTGAAATGTTTGGTACTGCACCCAAAGGTGGCGCTATTTAAAAAATATGAACTATGAACTATTTTATGCATCTTTTTCACCCTGCATGGTCTTCTGCTCTAAAAATGTTTACTTTTCCCACAATTTCATAGAAAATCCAAATGTCCACAGTCTCTACCCATTTTGCCTGTATATCTATTGTATAACTACCATAAGGCTATCATTAGGTGGATACCATTAACAGTGCACATTTTCAGATCTGTACTCTTTTAAGAAAGCCCTTAATTCTCTTGTGAAATGTGTGCTTGGAGTTTTCTTGATGTGCTTTATAGACATTGTCACCATGTGAATGAGGATTCATGCAGGTCAGGAATGTCAGTGGCTCAATGGGATGATGATGCCTTGCACTAGGGATCCTTAGGTTGAGAGTTTGAATCCTGGTTAGAGCATTATGAACAAGCTGAACATGGCAATCTGTCATTGCAACTTAAGAAACACAACATTGAACAGCACCTGAAATTTATCAGGCAATCAAGATTCCAGCTCATTAGTTTCAAAGAATCTGACTGCCAAGACACAGTAGCCTATGATGACATTAGGGGAACTTCTTCGTTAACCATTTTTCCTTCCTAATGAACTCTGTCATATTAATAGTTTGAATCCTTATTAGAGCATTATGTGCAAGCTGAACAGGACATTCGGCCATTGCTCTGCAGCTCACCTGAAAGCCAAGCACAGTATTGCATTAAGTGGAACATCTTCATCAACATCTTTCCTTCATAATTATCCATGCAGTATGCCGGGTTATGCTTCCCCCGGATGGTGTCTAGACACTCTTGGTGATGTGACCATAGAAGGAGTTCCTCAGCTATGGAGGACGTCACCTATTTCTCCACACAGGGGGAGATTAGTTCCGGAGGTGCAGGGAGGGAAAGAGAAGCAATGAACCTCATCTTAACGACAGGCGACAAGCATGAATGACAGAGGTTTGTATACACTTTGTTTGGCTTGCAATTGTTCTAGATCCTGATTGGTTGAGATATGGGCGGGGCTTGCAATTTAGAATTTAGAACCCGACATAGATCGAGGAGAAATAGAGGGGAAAGTTGTCTTCCTGATTTGGCTTTTGCGGCTACATGTATTTCATTAGACACATGAAATGATTGAATAGCCAAACTAAACCTAACCCTATCTAACTC
>OLKM01003154.1:22650-35150 GCA_900291075.1 Melanogrammus aeglefinus | reverse complement strand
ACGTTAAGGAACCCACACACAGCTGTTCCTCGGGTGTGCATCGCCACGCTGCAAACACCCTGAAGACGCGCTGGTTCTCCGACGACTGGAGGAACTACGCTGGTTCTCCGACGACGGAGAACCAGTGTGTCTTCAGGGGGTCTCAGCGGGACGAGGGGACGGGGTTCTCGTCGAGGTCCCGGAGCCGGGGTTGGTTTGAGCGGAGGTTTAGACTCAGAACACAGAACCCCAACCCAGGGCCGACAGCACCCGCCTGAGGGGCCCGCGGACGACAGGCGACGGAGGCTCAGCCCTCAGAGCCCTTAACGCTGAGACACTGAGGAGCTAATCCTCTGAAATGAATAGGAGGGCTTACTCTGGACTCACAGAGGGCTGCTCTCAGCCTTCACACCGGAGTAAGCCCCCCAAGTCAGGGTCTGTGGCTGAGCTCCCGGCCAGAGAACGCCCACATCCCCCCAGGGAACGTCCCCTCCACTCGCTCCCTGTCCCGGTGACATCCCAGAATACTCTCCTCCAGTCGGCCTTCCAGAGAGTCCTCCCGGTGTCCGCCGCAGACAATAGGATCCCCATGTGGAAGTGATTGCTGCGGATGGATTTCAGGCGGGGATAAAAGCGGCGTAATTCCTCCAGTGTTTTTCTCAACAAGAGAGTCGAGGCTTCTCGAGATGTGAAACATCGTCCGGTAACATCTGGTTTCAGATCTGGTCCCTGCTCCTAAAGATCTTTTGACGTGTAGTAAATGTCAACATTGTTCCCATACACGGGCTCGCCTTTCAAATGGGAGCGTGTTTCAGTGTAGCGCTGTGTGAGCCTACAGTGTGTGAGCCGTACAGCGTGTGAGCCGTACAGTGTGTGAGCCTGCAGTGTGTGAGCCTACAGTGTGTGAGCCGTACAGTGTGTGAGCCGTACAGTGTGTGAGCCTACAGTGTGTGAGCCGTACAGTGTGTGAGCCGTACAGTGTGCTACACTCAGTTATTTCTGACGGCTCTCCTTTCCCCGCCGCTGACCAACGATAATCCAGAGGAGAAAGAGCAGATCTGATGTTCAGGAGGAACCCACTGATCTGGGCTCAGCTTTGCTTTGGGTTTTGGTTCTGTTCCAAGGAGCGTTGGGAGAGGGAACGCTTGTATGTTTGTTACCAACGAGTCTCGAACGGAACACGACAAAACAGATCAGAAGTGAACCGGTTCGAGGTTCCCCAGACGAGGAGAACATTGGAGTGGCTCTGAACCGCTCTGCCATGACATCATGAAGATCACTGTTCCACAACTGGGTCCCAGTGGAGAGGGACAGGAGAGGATTGAGGATGGCTGAGGATGGCTGAGGAAGGTTGAGGGAGCAGGACCACAGGTCAACAGTACCCGGGTGGGGTCAGTACGAGGCCTTCACAGGGACGTCTCCCCACCTGGGATCACAAAGCCCAGCGCATCCTGTAGCGAACTGGCAGGGGAATCGAGGTGGGCTGTAGATCCAGTGGGCCTCAGATCCACTGTAGATCCAGTAGGCCTCAGATCCACTGTAGATCCAGTAGGCCTCAGATCCACTGTAGATCCAGTGGGTCGTGGATCCAGTGGGTCGTGGATCCAGTGGGTCGTGGATCCAGTGGGTCGGGGATCCAGTGGGTCGTGGATCCAGTGGGTCGTGGATCCAGTGGGTCGTGTATCCGCGGTGTTCCACACAGATCTGGACTCTGTGATGTAACACGCTGGTCTACGGCGGGACAGGAGGTGATGCACGTGCTCTGCTAGACGACATGAATCACAGAATACGATTGGTGAGGTTTTCTGAGGGTTGCATAACACAGATAATCTCTGCTCTGTTCTGCTCATGCAGAGAGCTTTAAACACTGTCAAACGCAGTAAAGTTTCCCGGGGAAATTAGTATAAACCCTATCCGGTGTGTCGTCGGTCTGGCCGGATTGTGCAGACGTTTAATTCTGTGGAGGAACATGAGCCGGAGACGGATTACAGTGATGGACAGAAGACCTCGAGTCACTTCTAGACTCCAGCGGAGAGTCTGTGATGGATGATACGTTCAGCGCAGTCGCTGGGGGAAAGGAACATTTCTCTTGCCGAATGCCACTTTGAGGTGATTTACAGACGTCCCCTGGGTTCTGCGTCTCGATGAGACGGCAGAGATTGATGTGACGAGATGTAGCGTCGGGAAGCCATTGGTCAGCAGCTCCGAGGATAAACGGGCCAGGGTCTACTACTACTGAGTGTTGGACTCCTTCTCCCCGTCCCCCAAGGTGACCAAGTTCTGTTGTAACCTCCTCTTGTGTTTCCTAGGTGTGCGACCTCTCCTTCAGCCTGAAGAAGATGCTGAGTAGACACAAGCTCACACACAACCCCAATCGACCGATGGCCGAGTGCCTTCTGTGCCACAAGAAGTTCACCCGCAACGACTACCTCAAGGTGCACATGGAGAACGTCCACGGCGAGACGGACGGCTGCTAGAACTCACGTCAGCCGAGAACACGGATCAACTCTGATGTTCTGGGAACATGAGTGATGATCCGTGTTCCTCATCACGTCAGTCGAGGAACACGGATCATCACTCATGATCCCAGAACATGAAGAACGCGACGGTACCACTAGGGTGCAACAACAACAAGCAATGAAAGAGCAGTATTTCCCTCTAAAGGTACACACTCGTTTGCACACGTTTTATGAGAATGACTCCAGTTCTGTAGATCTCCTCCAAGCTGTACGGACGTTGTGTGGGACAGACACAGACTCAACCTGAAAGAGTTCCTGAATGAATGATGTCTCCCTCCCGGCCTCCGCACAGGCCTCCTGTTGAGATAAATGACTGTTCTCCTGGCGTGGTGGGACCTTCAAGATGTTGAGCTGACATCATTTACACAGCGCTCACTGCTCCCTTCCTGCTTGTAATGGAAGCCTTCCTGGAAGCAGACTGTTGTTTCAGGGGCTGCAGGAGATGTTTATGTGTATGCTCTCCACGCCGCTGACCTAAAACAGGGGCGACGCTGACGGATTTAGGACGCGGGAGCCGGGAGCCGGGCTAAATGTGATTGGTGGGAGAGTAGCGGGCCGGAGGGCTTAAGTCTCTAACCCCGTGAGTTTGTTGACATGGAGGTGAGCGCTCTCTTCCTGATGCTTTGTGACGCCTGGCTGTTTGTAGGATGGTTTATTTTGCTCCACAAGTTCCCAGACGTCGTTCAAGTCTGGATTCATGAATGGACCAAAGCCTCCATTGATGGGGGGGGTGGGGTCAGACGTCAGGTGTGACCCTGATCAGTGGCTCAACTCTCCGCTGAGTGTATATATACCGAAGTACTGTTCCTTTAATATATATCTTGTATATAAAGATGTTTCATACAGAGTGTGTGATACAGGATTTATATGTTTACACTTTGTGTTCTCTGTTTTGCCTTTAAATGTTTGTAAAAGGGTTTTATGAGTGTTGTTTGTCCAGGTTCATGTACGTTTCCGAATACCTCTATGGTTGCTGTCGTGTTTCATTGACTGTGAATTTGTCAAAGTTGAAACACTTGAGGTGCTTTTTACACAGAGAAACATTTCCACTGTAATAAAGTGTTCTGTCCAAGGCCGTTTCGGAGTGTGATTGACAGTCGATGGAAAGGTAGACGCAGCCGTAGTCTATTAAGTAATTTACCAGAGACAGGTCAATAAGAGGCAGGTAGGGGTTAGACAGTACAGAGACAGGTCATTAAGGAGCAGGTAGGGGTTAGACAGTACAGAGACAGGTCATTAAGGAGCAGGTAGGGGTTAGACAGTACAGAGACAGGTCATTAAGGAGCAGGTAGGGGTTAGACAGTACAGAGACAGGTCATTAAGGAGCAGGTAGGGGTTAGACAGTACAGAGACAGGTCATTAAGGAGCAGAGGTAGGGGTTAGACAGTACAGAGACAGGTCATTAAGGAGCAGGTAGGGGTTAGACAGTACAGAGACAGGTCATTAAGGAGCAGGTAGGGGTTAAGACGTATACAGAGACAGGTCATTAAGGGAGCAGGTAGGGGTTGAGACAGTACAGAGACAGGTCATTAAGGAGCAGGTAGGGGTTAGACAGTACAGAGACAGGTCATTAAGGAGGGGGTAGGGATTAGACAGTACAGAGACAGGTCATTAAGGAGCAGGTAGGGGTTAGACAGTCCAGAGACAGGTCATTAAGGAGCAGGTAGGGGTTAGACAGTACAGAGACAGGTCATTAAGGAGCAGGTAGGGTTTAGACAGTACAGAGACAGGTCATTAAGGAGCAGGTAGGGTTAGACAGTACAGAGACAGGTCATTAAGGAGCAGGTAGGGTTAGACAGTACAGAACAGGTCATTAAGGAGCAGGTAGGTGTAGACAGTACAGAGACAGGTCATTAAGGAGCAGGTAGGGGTTAGACAGTACAGAGACAGGTCATTAAGGAGCAGGTAGGGGTTAGACAGTACAGAGACAGGTCATTAAGGAGCAGGTAGGGGTTAGACAGTACAGAGACAGGTCATTAAGGAGCAGGTAGGGGTTGGACAGTACAGAGACAGGTCATTAAGGAGCAGGGAGGGGTTAGACAGTACAGAGACAGGTCAGCTTCTCTAGCTAGCTGGGCGTAGCGTTACACCAGGTGCCGTGTTCCAATACCCGTACTGTCCGTACTTACTAGCCAAAATTTGAGTACACAGTACGATCCAATTCAAATCCGGCGAAAAGAAGTATACGGACCCGGATGCCGTACTCAAAACGGGCTAATCGTGAAGTGTGGATCGAAGGACACTCCCCGTACTCAACGGCAGCCATCTTAGCTACGTAGCGGAAGAGGCGGAGCCAGGCTGAGCGCTCAACTCGAAAAAATAGTAGACTAAACTTGATCATTGATATCATATCATGACTACGACTTTAATAACTTTAATCACAAAGTAAACCCCTACTATAACTTAAATGACAGGTCTAATGCTGCTGTTGTATGTATTTTTGTAGACAAAAAAAAGCATACATGACGTTTAAATAACACCTACCCTAGCATTGTTTGTCTCCGTCAGGAGGAGGAGGTAACGTCGACGACGTCGGCGCATTCTCCACATTTGCTGCGTTAACGGACCCATATTGCACCAACTAAAAAGATGTTTAAACACAACGGGTACTTTATTCCACACTTCAAAGCGGGATGTTTTTGGCGGGTGACGAGCGGCGTCTGTCGCGATCGCCATTTCCGGTAAGTGCACCACAGAGTACTCGATTTGGAACAGCACTCACATCTGAAAAATTAGTGTACTCAAGTGAGTACGGATAGTGCAGAAAGTGTACTTCCTTTAAGTATACTCATGGAAGTACGGGTATTGGAACACGGCACAGGCCTCACTGGATCCGTTCCTAATTACATGTTTTCACTGGAGGCCCCAGTACAGCCCCAGTATTTCCTGCGTTTCCTCCCCCATCTGGGAGTGCGGTCGTGGGCAGAGCGGAGGCCCGGGGCCAGCGTCCACGGGGCCCGTTCCCAACGCCCACCGCACGCCGGCCCGTCACCACGACGACCGGTTCACCAGCGAGCGGCGCCCCGGCCGGACCTTGATGTCGGTGCCCGCGTTGCCATGGGGACGGGCGGGGAGGAGGAGCCTCCGGATGGGCAGGGTGGAGGAATGTGTCCGGGCGCGCCGGGCTCTGCTCCGGTCCTCCGTGGTCGGGGGCTTCCCCATCGGGGAACACGGCCGTCAGCGGAGATGGGGAGCTCTAATTATACTGTAGGTGGTCGCCGTGGGTTACCACCGCCTCTCCTCCAGGAATGTAAAGCTCCGCCCCTGGGCGCCATGCGACCTCCTCCTGCTCCGCCTCTGTCTGTCTGTCTGGTTAGTACAGTTCAGACAGTAATCTGTCTGTCTGTCTGTCAGTGTCTGTCTGTCTGTCTGTCTGGTTAGTACAGTTCAGACAGTAATCTGTCTGTCTGTCTGTCTGTCTGTCTGTCTGTCTGTCTGGTTAGTACAGTTCAGACAGTTATCTGTCTATCTGTCTGTCAGTGTCTGTCTGTCTGTCTGTCTGGTTAGTACAGTTCAGACAGTTCTGTCTGTCTGTCTGTCTGTCTGGTTAGTACAGTTCAGACAGTGAGTTCTGTCTGTCTGTCTGTCTGTCTGGCCAGTTAGTACAGTTCAGACAGTGAGTTCTGTCTGTCTGTCTGTCTGTCTGTCTGTCTGTCTGTCTGTCTGTCTGTCTGTCTGTCTGTCTGTCTGTCCAGTTAGTACAGTTCAGACAGTGAGTTCTGTCTGTCTGTCTGTCTGTCTGTCTGTCTGTCTGTCTGTCTGTCTCTCCAGTTAGTACAGTTCAGACAGTGAGTTCTGTCTGTCTGTCTGTCTGTCTGTCTGTCTGTCTGTCTGTCTGTCTGTCTGTCTGTCTGTCTGTCTGTCTGTCTGTCTGTCTGTCTGTCTGTCTGTCTGTCTCTCCAGTTAGTACAGTTCAGACAGTGAGTTCTGTCTGTCTGTCGGTCTGTTCAGACAGTGAGTTCTGTCTGTCTGTCTGTCTGTCTGTCTGTCTGTCTGTCTGTCTGTCTGTCTGTCTGTCTGTCTGTCTGTCTGTCTGTCTGTCTGTCTCTCCAGTTAGTACAGTTCAGACAGTGAGTTCTGTCTGTCTGTTATGTTGTTAAATTACATGTGATCAGAAGTGATGAAAGAGTCAACGTGAGTCTCCTCCCTCCTCTCTCCTCTTCGTCTTCCCCCCCGCCCCCTCTCCCCCTCCCTCACCCACCCCCTGCCCCCCCTCCTCCCCGCTCTCCCCCCCTCCTTCTCCAGGTACCAGCCGCTGACAGTGAGGTCTTGTGCGCCGCAGCCAAAACATTTGTCCTGACGTGATGAGAGAGCGGCTGTAATTCCTCTACTTGTTTTCTCTGGGACAGACAGTGCTTATCCTCCACTCCTTCCCTCCCCTCCCTCCCCTTTGTCCACACTCCGTCTCCCCCCCTCCCCCCCGCCCAGTCTCAGCCCCCCGCCACCCCGGGGATTCCACCGTTCAGGGGAGACCCTGTTGTTGGCAGCTCTAAGACAGAAACTTCTCTGTTCTCCAGCCACTGTCTGGTAGGCCAGGGGGCGGGGCCTGGACAGACCCGGGGGGGCGGGGCCTGGACAGACCCGGGGGGGTGGGGCCTGGACAGACCCGGGGGGGCGGGGCCTGGGATTCCATTTGGAACTTTGGAAGTTTTGTTTGGAAACTTTTCGGAGCACTGTTGGGAACTGTTTCTAAGTTCAGTCTGGAACACTTTAGATGTAGATCGAATTTCCTCCAAGTCTGCTCAGAGAGCAACTGATTCTGTTGACTTTAGAGGACGGATAGAGCGAGGCGAAGACAGCTCTGCGGGTAGAGAACACTTTGAGGTTCAGTCTTAACTATGAACTCGTCTGATGATATGGAACCACTAAGCCCTTGCTCAAAGGTTTCTATCTGTGAATATATTATTCAGGTTTGTGATCGCAAACACAGAGTGCTTGCGAACTAGTTCTACTGAATGCACAACACCACACACACAGAAACACACACACACACACACACACACACACACACACACACACACACACACACACACACACACACACACACACACACACACACACACACACAAACACGTGGAGTGAATGCTAATTCCCCATCTATAGAGTGGTGTCACAGAAGAGGAGAGTGTTTGTGTGTTTGTGTGTGCAAATGTGTGTGTGTGTGTCTGTGTATGTATATGTGTGTATGTATGTATGTGTGTGTGTGCTTTTGCGTGTGTGTGATACATGCAGATGAGAGACAGGTCGGTTCACGGTTGGTTGGCGGCGACATCATCAGCAGAACAACAGATTCATTTGTTTGATCACTTCCTGTTCAGCGTCACACTCTGGGCAGCTGCTCTCACACACACACACACACACACACACACACACACACACACACACACACCACACACACACACACACACACACACACACACACACACACACACACACACACACACAGTTTTCCCCATCTTCCTATCTGCTGTAAACACACATGAACGGATGAATAAAGGTACATACACTCCCACCCTCCCTTCCCCTGTATCTCTCCCTCCCTCCCTCCCTCCCTCCCTCCCTCCCTCCTCCTCCCTCCCTCCCTCCCTCCTCCCTCCCTCATACTCCCTCCTCCCTCCCCTTCCCTCCCATCCTCCCCCTCCGTGGAGGAGGGACCCCCCCGTGTCCTCACTGTGCGGTGGGCTTATTCAACACTGTGATGGGTGATTAGAGCACAAACACTTCGTCAGTGTGTTATTGGACAGAGGTCATTGAACCCGGTAGCAGAACGTCTCCACCTGGGCGCCGTCATCTGTCTGTCTGTCTCCCTGTCAGACAGACAGGGAGACAGACAGACGGACAGACAGACAGGGTGTTGTCTGTACTGTACTAACCACAGAGGCAGACAATACTGGACCAACCCAGACCGTACTGGACCGACCCAGACCGTACTGGACTGACCCAAACTGTACTGGACCAACCCAGATCGTCCTGGACCGACCCAGACCGTACCGGACTGACCCAGACCGTCCCGGACTACACCAGACCGTACTGGACCAACCCAGACCGTACTGGACCAACCCAGACCATACCGGACTACACCACACCGTACCGGACTACACCACACCGTACCGGACTACACCAGACCGTACCGGACTACACCACACCGTACCGGACTACACCAGACCGTACCGGACTACACCAGACCGTACCGGACTACACCACACCGTACCGGACTACACCAGACCGTACCGGACTACACCAGACCGTACCGGACTACACCACACCGTACCGGACTACACCAGACCGTACCGGACTACACCAGACCGTACCGGTCTACACCAGACCGTACCGGACTACACCAGACCGGACTGGTCCTCCACGAGGACCACCAGTCGTCTCCCAGTGCCCCCGGTCCAGCTGCAGGTGCAGGATGAGGGTGGAGAGCCGGTCCCCCACAAAGTGGTCTCCCTGGGCCCTGAAGTGCCCTGGACCCCTGGGAGGGGGTCCTCAGTGGACCGCATTACATCCACCATTTAGGCTGGACGGGCACAGATGTGGTGTTTAATCTCCCCACGGTGATTGGAGGTCACAGGTCACAGGTCGCGGCAGGGTGGATTGTGCGTTTGATAAAGTTTTGGTCTGTTTGCGATAAGTGTTGCCTTTCAAAGACGTCTGGGACAGAGAAGCTGGAGGACTATAAGTAGGACAATTTAAACCGACCATGTAAGAGAAACATTGTTATTGTACACAATCATCATGTCTGTCGACCCAGATACACAGAGAACAGTGTTTACTAGCAACTCTCTCTCTCCCTCTCTCTCTCTGACTCTCTCTCTCTCTCTCTCTCTCTCTCTCTCTCTCTCTCTCTCTCTCTCTCTCTCTCTCTCTCTCTCTCTCTCTCTCTCTCTCTCTCTCTCTCTCTCTCTCTCTCTCTCTCTCTCTCTCTCTCCCTCTCTCTCTCTCCCTATCTCTCTCTCTCTCTCTCTCCCTCTCTCCCTCTCTCCCTCTCTCCCTCCCTATCTCTCTCTCTTTCTCTCCCTCTCTCTCCCTCTCCCTATCTCTCTCCTCTCTCTCTCTCGCCTCTCTCTCTCCTTCTCTCACCATCCCTCTCCTCTCCCCTCTCCGTTCTCTCTCTCTCTTCTCCTTCTCTCTCTCTCTCTCTTTCTCTCCCTTCCTCTCCCTCCTCCGTCTTCTCTTCTCTCTCCTCTCCCCCTCTCCCTCCTCTCTCTCCGTTCTCTCTCTCTCTCTCTCTCTCTCTCTCTCTCTCTCTCTCTCTCTCTCTCTCTCTCTCTCTCTCTCTCTCTCTCTCTCTCTCTCTCTCTCTCTCTCTCTCTGGTTCTCTCTCTTCTCGCTGACTGCTTCCTCGTGGCTCCAGAAACATCTGGAAGTCATGAGTGTCTTTAATTGTCGTTTGTTCGTATGTTGGAAGCGTTTTGAAAACATGGTGTAACTCTAGAACCGCCAGGTTAAGAAGCGTGTTACATTTCTCAGCCTGGCCGGCCGGAGGGGGGGGAGGGGGGGCTGACGGTGTTGGGTGGAGTGCCGGTCGTCTGCGCTATGCCTTTCCCTCCCTCTCCCTCTTCCGGCGGTGAGCGGAGGAATGGAGGCTGTGATGGGGGGAGGCCTGCGGCTTACCAGCGGGTCGTCTGGTAACCTGGAGGTTGCTGGTTCGATCCCCGGCTCCTCCTAGCTGAGGGTGGAGGTGTCCCTGAGAGAGACGCCTCACCCTGACTGCTCCTGACCAGCTGGCTGTCGCCCTGCGGGGCTGACTCCGCCGGCGGGGTGTGAATGGGTGAAAGTGAGGCAGTATTGTAAAGCGCTCTGAGCGGCCACCGGTCAGAACAGCTCAGTGTGATGCAGTGTGTGTACCGTGTGTGTTTGGAGGACAGCTCAGTGTGAGTGCAGTGTGTGTACCGTGTGTGTTTGGGGGACAGCTCAGTGTAGTGCAGTGTGTGTACGTGTGTGTTTGGAGGACAGCTCAGTGTAGTGCAGTGTGTGTACGTGTGTGTTTGGAGGACAGCTCAGTGTAGTGCAGTGTGTGTACGTGTGTGTTTGGAGGACAGCTCAGTGTAGTGCAGTGTGTGTACGTGTGTGTTTGGAGGACAGCTCAGTGTAGTGCAGTGTGTGTACCGTGTGTGTTTGGAGGACAGCTTGCGTGGCCGGAGACGACAGCTTCGTGTGTTTGGGGTCTGAAGGCTCTCGTTGGTCTCTTTGTTCTCCAATCACAAACGTGTTTTGAATGTTTCAGCGTTTGAGCATAAAAGCATGAAGTCCTGAAACCGGATCTGACCGCTGAACAGCGGGCAGCCTAAGTCAACCCAGATCACCACATCGGTGTGTGTGTGTGTGTGTGTGTGTGTGTGTGTGTGTGTGTGTGTGTGTGTGTGTGTGTGTGTGTGTGTGTGTGTGTGTGTGTGTGTGTGTGTGTGTGTGTGTGTGTGTGTGTCTCTCCTGGTCCAGGATAGTCTTTGATCAGTGGGCAGCAGCTTAGACCGGCCCTCCCCACACACACACACACACACACACAACACACACAGGACTCCTAACCCATCACACAACCCCAACACAACCACACACACAACCCCAACACAACCACACAACCCCAACACAACCCATCACACAACCCCAACACAACCACACAACCCCAACACAACCACACAACCCCAACACAACCCATCACACAACCCCAACACAACCCATCACACAACCCCAACACAACCACACAACCCATCACATAACCCCAACAATAGGTTTGGTTGAAGCTACTCTGCGACCTTTGACCTGTCAGCCCTCCTCTCACGTCTTGTTTCCCACGCAGGTGTTTGTCTGGGGGGGGGGGGGGGGGGGGGAGAGCTTCCAGATGTCAGGGGGATGAGTGACAGCTCCTGACAGAGGCAATAAACATCACTGCATCAACTCACTACCATCTCACTACCAACACACTAACAACACACTAACAACACACTAACAACACACTAACAACACACTAACAACACACTAACAACACACTAACAACACACTAACAACACACTAACAACACACTAACAACACACTAACAACACACTAACATCTCACTACCATCTCACTAACAACACACTAACAACACACTAACAACACACTAACATCTCACTACCAACTCACTAACAACACACTAACAACACACTAACATCGCACTAACAACACACTAACAACACACTAACAACACACTAACAATACACTAACAACACACTAACATCTCACTAACATCTCACTAACATCTCACTACCATCTCACTAACAACACACTAACATCGCACTAACAACACACTAACAACACACTAACAACACACTACCATCTCACTAACAACACACTACCATCTCACTATCATCTCACTATCATCTCACTATCATCTCACTATCATATGATAGTGAGATGATAGTGAGATGATAGTGAGATGATAGTGAGATTATAGTGAGATATCTCACTACCATCTCACTATCATCTCACTATCATCTCACTGTCATCTCACTGTCATCTCACTATCATCTCACTATCATCTCATTATCATCTCACTATCATCTCACTACCATCTCACTGTCATCTCACTGTCATCTCACTGTCATCTCACTATCATCTCACTATCATCTCACTATCATCTCACTATCATCTCACTACCATCTCACTATCATCTCACTATCATTCTCACTACCATCTCACCTATCATCTCACTATCATCTCACTCATCATCTCACTATCATCTCACTACCATCTCAACTATCATCTCCACTAACATCTCACTATCATCTCACTATCATCTCACATGACCATCTCACTACCATCTCACTTTATCTCACTATCATCTCACTATCATCTCACTACCATCTCAACTTCAATCTCACTATCATCCTCACTATCATCTCACTATCAATCTCACTACCATCTCACTATCATCTCACTATCATCTCACTACCATCTCACTATCATCTCACTATCATCTCACTATCATCTCACTATCATCTCACTACCATCTCACTATCATCT
>OLKM01003154.1:0-2500 GCA_900291075.1 Melanogrammus aeglefinus | reverse complement strand
TCACAGAGATTTCAGAAAAGATGGCTGAACTGTTCACTGTCATTCCTGTGGAGATGGAGATGGAGGTTATAAATCTCCAGAATCATGTTCAGCTTCAGTTTCAGCAACACTCACAACATTTCTGGAGCCTTGCAGACCCAGCAAACTATAAGAACATTCACCAAGCAGCACTTAAAATGTCTGCTTTATTTGGTTCGACATACCTTTGTGAAGCTGCTTTTTCTGACATGAATGTCATTAAATCTAAATTCAGAACAAGACTGACAGATGAAAATTTAAATGACTGTATTAGAGTGAGCCTGAGTGAGTACACTCCAGCATACATGACTCCATGCAGTGGGTCATCTCACTAACTTTTAAAAAGAGTGAGTGTACTTATGTCCCATGTGTACGATAAGAAGCTTGTAAGGTGGTGATAATGGACCTTGAACTTTGTGGCCTATAATAAGAGGTGTAAAATGGTGACATTGATGTGAATTTTCAGTGACGTATATGAAAAAGTTAAATTTTTTCTTGGACCTTTGATGTGGAATTATTTTTTGATGAGCCTTGGGTATTTCAATTTCACACGTGTACAAAAAGAAGCTTAAGTCAGTTGATGTAAATAAATACAAGCGATGTGATGCAAGTAGCTCTTGGCCAATTCATTTTTTTCTAAGTAGCTCTCAGTGGAAAAAAGTTTGGAGACCCCTGTGTTAGACAATCCTGTAACAATACATCCCGATATGTGTCTAACGATGAATACCAAATGTCTGTGAAAAGGTAAAGTGCTGGACTTCGGTCTTTAGTCACGGTCCAACCTGAGGGTGGAGGTGTCCCTGAGCGAGATGCCTCCCCCTGACTGCCCCCGAGGGACTGGCTGTCACCCTGGGGGGCTGACTCCCCTGCGTTGGGTGAATACTTGCATGAATGGGTGAATATGAAGCAATATCACACATGGCTTTGAGTGGCCACTGGGTAGAACATGGGGGTATAAACGCGGTCCGTTTACCATCCCACCCTCTTTCCCAGGCCGGGGTCCTCTCTGAGGGAGCAGGAGAACATCTCTTCCTGTAATGGCCATGGTTCCTCAGATGTCGGAGCCGAGTCGTCTTCCCCGTGATGTAAGCCAGTCGTGACTTTGTGAATCCACATAAGTGATCTCCTCTATTGGTCGTAAACGGACTCTTTTATCTGGCTACTGACAAATGGTGTTGGTAGCTGTGAGGGGAGGCAGAGAGCCGACCTGATTGGCTGGAGCTAAACGCTAGCAGATGTGGCGGCCGAGGGAAGAGACATTTGGCTTCCATTACAGAATGTCATGAAAGAGCTGAGCGGTTAGAGAGGAATAAAGAGCATCACATCTCACTCTGCCCTCACAGGCGCTGCCAGCATTACCCCCGCTCACAGAATAAGAGCGTTCAAATACAGATCGCTAAATGAGACCTCTAGTCTTTGTTTTTGCTCAATGCCTATTTGGTCGACGCTTATCGGAAGAACGTGAACAGTTTGAGTTTAGCGGTCGTTATATCGAGGAACGATTGTTTACACACTCAAAGAGTTAACGATCAGGATCGAGGAAGACGTTACGACTTTTAAATCATCCGATCTTGGCGTTTGTCGGAGAGGAGCCGATGTAAAACACATGGGCGGAGTGAACAAGGGCAGGGCTGGCCACACCCGAGCCTTCCCACACTCCCATCACCGCTGATTGATTGGTCTGCAATTAGCTCGGTTGTCGGTTGACGAGAATACGATGGCTAGCACTTCTCCTCCGATAAACGGCTCCGGCCTACAGCTGGCTGCGATCTCCGCTGCCAGCCTCCCTCTCAGGAACAACTCCCCGGTTTTCTCTTTCTGGGCACGATATTCGGAATGACGCGTGGGGAATTCCGTGTGGTTTCGGGGTGACAAGCGTAAGTGGGCAGCGATCACGTACGATTAAGGGCGGCCGATGGCAGTCTGGAGACGACAGACGGGCCAAAGATCCTGAGGAAAACACCGGATCGTTTTCACTTTATTTGTTTCCTATTATGTACAATTGGTTTTGATTTATTTAATGTTCCATTGGTTCGGGATAGCCTTTGTTCCTGCGTGAAGTGATGTTTAAATAAAGTTGTGAACAGTTAGATAGTTTTTCCTGCAGGGAGGGGGCGGGGCAAGTGTGGAGGACTCGGGGTGACGACACACGGAGTGGAAATCGCGTGTAGGATTAGCCATTAGTCTTTTCCTATCGAAACCAAAGAAAAGCGTTAATGACTCATATACTCTCTCTCTCTTTCCCTCTCTCTCTCTCTCTCTCTCTCTCTCTCTCTCTCCATCCTCTCTCTCTCCTCTCTCTCTCTCTCTCTCTCTCCCTCTCTCTCTCTCGCCCTCCTCTCCCTTTACTTTCCAGCCCCCCCAGTTATCTGTTAGTCACTCAGTGTCTGCGGGGTTTTCCTGGACCACATCTGCTGGGAGATCTGAAAACAACTGTTCCTCATGTAAGTGTCGACCATGACCATTGCCTCCTCCACTCCTC
>OLKM01003153.1:22149-27149 GCA_900291075.1 Melanogrammus aeglefinus | reverse complement strand
GTACCAGTAGATGTTTTATGTATATACAGCATATTAAACATGCCACTCAAATCTCAACACCCTAATTTTCTGTCCTTTTGAAAAACATTGTTTCCCAAAGGTTTCTGAGAGTAGAGAGCGAGGCTCGGCGTTATGTAGGCAAAATGAGGATTACATACTTAGTGTTTATCAGTAATCCATTCATAAAAATGCAAAACAATGTTTCAAGGACCTCTAGGTATGTCCCGGTGTTTCCAGCACCTTCCAAGTATCTCCAGCTGTCTCCAGGTGTCCTCAGCTATGTCAAGGTGTTTCCAGGTATGTCCAGGTGTTCCCAAGGTATGTCCAGGTGTTCCCTAGCTATGTCCAGGTGTTTCCATGTATGTCCATGTGATTCCATCCATGTCCAGGTGTTTCCAGCTATGTCCCTCTGTTTCCAGCTATGTCCAGGTGTTCCCAGGTGTTTCCATTGTGTTCCCAGGTGTTTTCAGGTATTTACCAGGCAAATCATGGAGTGTTTCCACGACCTTCCAGGTGTTTCCAGGTGTTCCCAGTGGTTTCCAGGTTTTTCCAGATGTTTCCATGACCTTCCAGATGTATCCAGGTATGTCTAGATTTCCCAGGTGTTTCAATGACATTCCAGGTGTTTCCAGGCATCTCCAGCAGAGCAAGGCATGCTCCAGGCCAGTCAGGACACAGGCTGATGAACAGGCTTATTAACAGCCTGCTGCTCTCAGCCTCAGCTAATACTCATGAAATATTCATCCCTGTTTGTTTATGTAGCCCTCTGCGTGCATGGGGTCCAAGCCCTGATTTAGGGCTTGGACCCCATGCTCTGGAGTGGGGAGTGCTTCATGCTGCTCCATAAACTTGGATTCCTGATGGTTGACAGAGATTCAAACCTCCAGTCTGGTTCGGCCATCGGCTGTGTGTTTGGGTGTGTGTGTGTTTGTTCGGCTGTGTCTTTCTGTGTATGTGTGTGTGTGTGGCTGCTTGTGTGTGTGTGTGTGTGTGTGTGTGTGTGTGTGTGTGTGTGTGTGTGTGTGTGTGTGTGTGTGTGTGTGTGTGTGTGTGTGTGTGTGTGTGTGTGTGTGTGTGTGCGCTCGTCGTGTGTGTGTGTGGTATGTGTCGTGTGTGTGTTTCTGTCTGTGTGTGTGGGTGTGTGTGCGTGTGTCGTGTGTATGGTTGTGTGTGTATAGGTGTGTGTGTGCGTTTGTGTGTCTGTGTGTGTCTCTGCATGTGTGGTTGTGTGTGTGTATATGTGTGTGTGTGTGTGTGTGTGTGTGTGTGTGTGTGTGTGTGTGTGTGTGTGTGTGTGTGTGTGTGTGTGTGTGTGTGTGTGTGTGTGTGTGTGTGTGTGTGTGTGTGTGTGTGTGTGTGTGTGTGTGTGTGTGTGTGTGTGTGTGTGTGTGTGTGTGTGTGTGTGTGTGTGTGTGTGTGTGTGTGTGTGTGTGTGTGTGTGTGTGTGTGTGCGTGTGTCTGTGATCCTGGCCCTCGGCTGGCCGTGTGAAAACAGTCCTCTGAGCGCTGACGTCGCTCTGGTTCTGTTTCTACTTTCACATCTGCTGAAGGACGATGGCCTCATGATGTCACGGCTCCTGTGAACTCCTGACAGAGCAGAAGGATAAATGACTTAATGACCGCTCCACTTTCCCTGAATTATCTTAAGTATTATAATTGCGACTGATGGAGGGAGAGGGGGGGGAGAGAGGGAGGGAGAGAGAGAGAGAGAGAGAGAGAGAGAGAGAGAGAGAGAGAGAGAGAGAGAGAGAGAGAGAGAGAGAGAGAGAGAGAGGAGAGAGGAGAGAGAGAGAGAGAGAGAGAGAGAGAGAGAGAGAGAGAGAGAGAGAGAGAGAGAGAGAGAGAGAGAGAGAGAGAGAGAGAGAGGGAGAGAGAGAGAGAGAGAGAGAGAGAGAGAGAGAGAGAGAGAGAGCGTGAGGCCCCTCCAGAGTCGTTATGTGGATCAGGTTTCGGTCAGCTCCGACGTTGTGATGTGAACACAGAACCCTCTCAGCCTCCTACTCTCGCTCGGCCTTGAGACTTCAGTGCTGACAACTAAATAAAATAGAAAAGAGAATTAAGGGAGAAACAAACCTTTGAAGTCTGACACCTTCACAGGCAACGTCATGAGAATCATCATTATGGAAATGATGCCCCCCTCTGTTTGTTTGGACAATAGGGACTGTGAGACTCAAATGGTTTGACCAAATAAAAGGTTGAATTCCAATGCGGCTGAGTTCAATATAAACCACACTAACCCTAAACCTAACCCTAAACTAACACTAAGCCTAGCCCTTCTTTAAGCACCTTATGCTGACGATGACCAACTCAATGCTACCTAATGAGGAAAGTATATTTAAATAAATCAAATAACACCATAAAATAAATAAATGTTCAAAAAAATCTTTTCAAAATAAAAAATATAAGTAGGTTATTACAAGATAAAAACAATGTTTTTATCAAACTTCTGTGATGAGTTCATCTCCGCACTCTGAGATAATTATGGGATGTGGGGGAAATGATGACCACATTGTGTTCCTGAGGAGATAATTACCGTGGGGGGGGGCTCGTTTGAAGGGAGAAACGTTGTCTCGTCTGCAAATGAAACGTGTGTTTTTAATTTAAAAGCGTACGGCGGAGAAGAGCTGGGATTACATCGTGTTGATGTGTTTCCTCCTTCAACCAAAGCCTCAATATTGGTATGGATTGGCCGCCAACCAACATAGTCAAACACACAAAAAACATTCATACACAATATAACATAATATGTGACCATATACTCAGTGTAGAATTACGTATTCACTCAATGATCTCGAAGAGTGAACTTTACTGGTTTGTGTTAATCATGTAAATAGATATAGTTGTTAAGTTGAGTTTAAATTGAAAGACATGGAGCTCAGAAGACAGTTTCTGACCTAGATATCGTCTGGTGGATGGACTGTCTCTCTGAATGTCTTTCGGACTGTCTCTCTGGAGCAGAGCTGGTCTTGATACATAGATAGCATGGACTGTCTCTATTACTATCCCTCTGACTGTCTCTCTGACTGTCTCTCTGACTGTCTCTCTGACTGTCTCTCTGACTGTCTCTCTGACTGTCTCTCTGACTGTCTCTCTGACTGTCTCTCTGACTGTCTCTCTTGTATTGCATCAGGTGTGACAGCAGGTTGAATCTGGGTTGATTGACGCCTAATCAGAAAATCAATTAGGCCTTGACCCAGAAAAAGAAACAAAAGGATACAATTATTCTCTCCTTGTATTCCTCTGGCTCGGGCCCAGTTGCTCGCCCTGATTGGTCCTCACATAGTCCCAAGGGGCAGGGGGGCGGGGCTACGTCTATATCTTAACAAAGAATTTAGGAGCCACGGTGAGTGAATAGATCTGTGGTTTACAACTGATGGGCTCGTCAGCTCATTCACCGTGCCAGCAGGTTTTAAACACTGAGGTCGTGCCAAATCTGATCAGCAATAATAATTACTGTAGTGCTGTTCGTCCTCAACTATAAACACGTGTAAACACCATAAGACATATAAACACTATAAACACATAAAACACTAAACACTATAAACACATATAAACAGTATAAACACATGTAAACACTATAAACACATATAAACACTCTAAACACATATAAACACTATAAACACATGTAAACATTATAAACACATGTAAACACATTAACACTATAAAGACATATAAACACTATAAGACACATATAAACAGTATAAACACATGTAAACACTATAAACACTATAAACACATATAAACACTGTAAACACATATAAACACAATAAACACATGTAAACATTATAAACACATGTAAACACATTAACACTATAAACACATATAAATACATGTAAACACTATAAACACATATAAACACTATAAACACATGTTAACACTATAAACACTATAAACACATATAAACACATGTAAATACTATAGCACATGTAAACATTATAAACACATATATACACTATAAACACATATAGAGGATGCAAAGACTATAAGCACATATACACACTATAAACATATGTAAACGCTATAAACACATGTAAATACTATAACCTATAAACACATGTAAACACTATAAACACTATAAACACATAAAAACATTATAAACACATGTAAACACTAATAACACATGTAAACACTAAAAGCACTTTAAACACATATAAACACATGTAAACACTATAAACAGATGTAAAAACTATAAACACTATAAACACATGCAAGCACTATAAACACAGGTAAACACTATAAACACATGTAAACCCTATAAATACATATAAACACTATGAACACATGTAAACATTATAAACACTATAAACACATGTAAACATGTAAACACTATAAACACATGTAAACACATGTAAACACTATAAAAAATATAAACACACGTAAACACTATAATCACAGGTCAACACTTTAAACACATAAACGCTATAAACACATATAAACACGATAAACACATGTAAACACTATAAACACAGACAAACAATATCAACACTATAAAGTATAAACAGATAAACCATATAAACATGATGAACACATATCTGGGCTTTAGCTCAGGAGGTAGAGCAGTTGTCTTGTGAAGGTTGCTAGTTTGATCCCCAGCTCCTCCTAGCTGGGTGTTGATGTGTCCCTGAGCGAGACACTTAACCCTTAGGGCTCCTGACGAGCATCGTTGAATCTGCCGTCGGTGTGTCAATGTGTGTTAACCCATGTATGTCGCTTTGATAAAAGCGTCTGCTAAATGCCGTAATATAAATAACAATGTAAACACTCTCCCAGCGCAGCCCGGATTTGGCCAGATTGCCACTCTCCGGACGCATCTGTGGGGCTTTTACTTTGAAGATGTCAACAGGAAGTTGTTCTCCTAACTGTGCCCGAGGGAGCTGTCAGGCAGAGAGCGGGTCGGAGGCCAGCTTGGTGTTGGGTGGGTCGCTGGGTGGAGGCGCGGGGTGGTGTTCGAATCCACAGCCATCACCATTATTATTATAATCAACCTTTTGTTTGTCAGG
>OLKM01003153.1:12149-14649 GCA_900291075.1 Melanogrammus aeglefinus | reverse complement strand
TCTGAATGAGAGTCTGGAGCTTGTGAAAGTATTAATAAAAAAACTTGCTGCGAATTGTTATCTGACATCGTTCGTCGAGATATGTACGTGTCCCACTCGTCACGGCAGTCTCGCCTTTTAGCAAGTGAGGGTATCATGACAATGGCTGATTCTTCAGGGGAAAGAGGGGCTGGGGTGGCTCCTGCTGTTCTCTTGGAGAGAGCACAGATCCTCTCGACAAACTCTGCATGCGCTGCGAGTCCTAATCTGTGAATGTGCGGCGAGTGTGGTGAGGAAGAGGAGAGATGTTTAACACATTCAGCTAGGGCCAGTTCAAGCTGACCAGCGGCCGCAACATTTATGCAGAGACGGGAGAGAACTCGTCACCGAGGGAGCGCTGCGACAGGAGGCCCCCGACACGCTATTTGCCACAACCTTATCACCGGGCCCTAAGAGATTAAGAGCACCGGGGTGCGAGTCTGCTCTATATTGTCGTTCGTCGTTGAGAGGAACCACTCCTCTAAACGGAGCGTAGAGCTGGAATACTGATAGAAAGCGAAGACGAAGAAGTTGAGAGAGGAGAGAGGAGAGAGAAGAAGAGGAAGAGGGGAGAGAGAGGAGAGGGAGAGAGAGAAGAGAAGAGAAAGAGGAAGGAGAGAGAGGAGGTCAAGAGAGCGGGAGAGGGGAAGAGAGGAAGAAGAGGGAGAGGAGCAGGAGAGGAAGAGGAAGGAAGAGGAGAGCGGAAGGAAAGGAGAGGAGAGCAGAGGTAAGAGGAAGAGGAGGAGAGGAAGAGGGAGAGAGAAGACAGGAGGAGGGCTTCAGCCAAGAAGTAAGACAGAGCAATGTTCAGCGACAGAGGGGTACATGTCATAATTATTTTAAGATTTAAATTACTGAAATGAACAAACGTGGAGCCTTTTTAAAATCTGATAATTCTGTGAGTTAAATCTTCTTCATCTATAGGAAGTGCGGTTTCAACGCCCAAAAAGAATTAGGGAAAAGAATTGCGGAAACCGCCAAAACTCAGTAAGGTGGACCTCAAATGTCAGACAGAAGCTCCTGGATGACTGGACGTTCAGATATTGGAGTCAGGACAGAAACCTGGCTCATCACACAGTTCGAAGGTTTCAGTTCACCCACCGCCGACCTGCCCTTTCTCTCCTCCCGCCCTATCCCTGATCGTAGCATTTGACGTTAAACATCTGAGATCGAGGAGAGGCATACATCAAGTCTGCTTCTGATAAACAACACGACCAAAACAACAACTAGCAACAAAATAACATCAGTAGACTCAACACACGGCTACCGCACGGAAGAATACTTCAAACGAAAAACAGAGGAGAGGGAAGAAAGCAATATGGGAGGTGGAGGAGCGGATGGAGAGAGGAAGGAGAGGAAGTGGAGGAGGAGGAGGAGAGCGGAGGCGAGAGGAGGATGTGGAGGAGGAGGAGGAAAGCGGAGGAGGTGGACGGAACGAGGGAGACGCGCGGAGGAGAGGACGAGGGGAGGAGAGAGGAGGAGGAGGGACCGGGAGCGAGGAGGTGGAGGAGGTGAGAGGAGAGGGGAAGGAGGAGAAGAGAGCGGAGATCGGAGGAGAGAAACAGGATGGGATAATGTTGGCCAGCATTGATGGCTTGTGTAATGTGTTAGCATGCTATCGACTAGGCGCATCTAAGCGTGTAGGATGCCATCTCCTGTTAAGGACTGTTAATGCATTAAGTATGTATTGCTGTGCCCGTTAATGTGCGCTCGCATGCTATCAACAGCCATCTAATGCGTTAGCAGGGTATCTGCTGTAGCCTTAACACGTGAATATTATGAGTGCATAGATGGTTGACAGTTTGTTGGGCTTCATCTCGTCTCTGTCTTTCCCAAAGAAGCGTGTTGCTAATCGCCCACCCTCTGTCTCGAGTGATGAAGCTTCACAACTTACAAACTAACACACAAACACACACATTACACACAAGTACACACTACACACAGCCTTTTATACGACAGCTTTGGCACTGGTCAAGGGACCGGAGCTCATGACCAGGACAGGGCGAGCACTGGAGCCCGCCCAGACCGATGGCGCGGCTTCTGGACCCAGCAGGAGACCACGGGCCCCAGAAACAACGGGCCTCCAGAGACCAGCAGGCCTCAGGAGACCAGCGGCCCCCAGGGGAACAACTACTTCTCGTGGAGAAGGACAAGGAAAATGGTGGAAGCAGGTCACAGAAATAGAAAAAACAGGGCACGGAATAAACCTAAGGTAACAGATAACAACATGTGATACGACCAGTAAGTCTTAGACCAGTAGTCCGGGTCTTTAGATAGATAGATAGATAGATGACATCAGATAGATACGATAGATAAGATATTAAGTATAGATAGATAGATAGATAATAGATAATGTAGATAAGATAGAGATAGACTAGATAGATAGATAATAGATAGTAGATAGATAGAGATAGTAATAGATGATAGATAGATCGATAGATAGAGTGATAGATAGAATAGCTAGATAGATAGATAGAGATAG
>OLKM01003152.1:37500-42720 GCA_900291075.1 Melanogrammus aeglefinus | reverse complement strand
AAATAGTGGGCTAAATTTTACATAATATAATTATTTTCAGTGTATTAATTAGCATAATGGCGAGCTTTAATTTAAGTAAAGGAACAGGTAGTTAGTTTTACTATTTTGTATGATTTAATGAAAGGGCGGGGGGGGATTACAACAAAGTGTATACTGTCTCCCACTACCTTTTTCAAATGTTTGTTAAGAAAAAAAACCGAAAAATAGAGCTTGTTTTTGTTATTCTGTCATTTCGATGAACATCCATGTTTTTTTTTTGCTATATTGAACTACAATGTTCAAATCAAAGCTTCCTGCTTCCTCCAGTTAGCCCTGGCCCCGGTGAAGGTGCTCGCGCGGACCCCCGACATCAACAGCACATGCAGCCAGCGAGCCCTGGGTGGTCTGCGGCGGGGAATCGCCGCCTTGGCACACCACCGTGGAGTCGCGCTCGACGGCAAGCAGCCTCTGGCACGGAGTGCACCGATCACGTAGGATGACGCCGCCGCCACCCCGGGAGGACCGTCCGCCTCGCCGTATCGCGTGATCTGAGCAGCAGTCGATGAGGCATAGTTTGTTTAACTTTTTGTGATACATAGAATAACTTTAACTATGATTAATTTGCAGTTTGCCACTATTCTACGATTATAAAAAAGGTTCTGATGGGCATATTGCTACTCTGCTCTTCATCAGGTGTTGTTCTTCCAAAGTTTTGAGACTATAGCATCGGCTGCAGTAGTAGTTTATTTTAGAAATCAGACGCCTACGGCAGCAAATTTATATTGCAGCGGGGGTGTTCTAGAAACTCTGCACGTAGCTCGTCGACGCGGAAACCACATCTGGTCAGCAAACACATCGTGTATGGAAGTCAGTGGCGCGGGTCTAGGCCATAATAACACAGATGTTTGCGACTGGCGTGTCACGTCCCATGTGGGTCCCTGCTACGTTATTGAATTGTTCGCGCTCTATCCTATCCGTGCAAAGACAACCGTTATATTCCACTGCCCTTGGATTGAGCCGTGCCAAGTGTGAAGTGTTCCCAGACCCAACATCCTTATGTAGGGTCTGGCTGCCAGGCTAAGTAGTAGTAGCAATAAACGTAACGTAAAAGCTTCATTATTATTCGTAAAAGGCTTGCTGCGCGTCGCTTTGCACCCACCTGTGGATTGTAAATCGCTGACTGCAAGACGTTAGTTGCTATCAGCCCAGCTCATTTATCAGTAAACCAATACACCACTCACAGTGTTATTGGATAAGAGAGGCGAGGAGAATTTCTTAGGTAATAGTGCTGCAAGGTGAATGTGGGCGAAAGATGGTTTGGAGGTCACGTGTCAAAGTGTTAGCAAGCTGCTTTGCCTTTCGCCAGAGGAGCTATCGTAGGACAAACACAGAGGTCAGCCGTTATGGGCCTGCTCCTGCGTAGGCGCCCAGTAGACTACAGTAGAATACAGTAGAGCGGATAACCCCACAGTAACTCTGGACCCTACACGGAGCGGTCAAAGCAAAAACATTGAGTAGGGGTGGGGGAAAAATCCCTGTAAGAATCGTGTTTCTTATATCATCAGAATCGACTCACAACCTCCACCATCATTCTATCTAAAAATGTTTTGTCCTTTTGTCTCTCGTTTTGTCCTTTTGCCGTTCCCAGTTATCGCGCTCCGTGTTGACATAGCGCTTTCAAACAGGAATGAGCATTATCCATCTCAGAGCCTTATGCCTTCGTGCACACAAACAAGCAGCCGGGTACTGAACAGGGGATGCCTGTCTCCCTCTCTCCTGTCGCCCTGCAGTCTCTACACGGAGCAGGCTGGGGGGCCGTGCCCAAGCTGCCTCTGTTCTACAGCGCCATCGAACGCCGTGACGACATCAGTGTGGAGGTGTGCGGGGATCCGCTTTCCCAACCCCTTTCGGCCTGGCGTCGGCGCCCCCACAACACCAGCTGTGCCCATGATCCGCCGGGCCTTCGAGCAGGGCTGGGGCTTCCGCCCTCACCAATGAACCTTTTGGACTGGACAAGGTTGCCGGAAAGCACACGTGCTCCCGCACATAATGAAGCACACACACAACACACACACACACCACACACACACACACACACACACGCTACGCTACACACACACACACACACACACACACACACACGCACACACACACACAGGACACACAACCACACACACACACGCACGCTGGTCCTTGACGTGGGAGCAAAGTCATCGTTGCAGCACGATATGTTGTGTTTTGTCGCTGTGTGTGTCTTAGTGACTATGATGAATGCACTTCAGTCATCATTCATTCCATTTATTCTATTCGTCTCTTTTCTTTCTTTTTCTCTTTCATACTCTTGTCTGTGTGGTCCCCTGGCTGTCTGTGTCTCTGTCTTGTCTGTGTGTACCCTGTCTGTCTGTGTGTCCCTGTCTTCTGTCTGTCTCCCTGTCTGTCTTCGTCTGTTGTGTCCCCTGTCTGTCTGCTCTGTGTCCTTGTCTGTCTGTCTGTGTCCCTGTCTGTCTGTCTGGTGTCCCTGTCTCCCCTGTCTGTTTCTCCCCTGTCTGTCTGTGTCCCCTGTGTCCCTGTTCTGTCGTGTGTCCCTGTCTGTCTATCTGTGTGTCCCCTGTCTCCCTGTCTGTCTGTGTCCTCCCGTCTGTGTCTATTGTCCCTGTTCTGTCTGTCTGTCCGGCCCCCCCGCCCCCAGGCCTGCTGGACCAACTGTCTGCCCCTATCCGTGATCGTCGCGCGGCACCACGTCGGGGCCCTTGTTTCGGCCCCCGGTCAGGGGTCCTTCCTGAACATCGAGCTCATCATGATGAATGAATGTCCCTCTACTGGTGCGCAGTCGGGTGGCCGAGCTCAAGAAGGACTTCCCAAACAACGTACCCTGCGTCCCGCTCTATTCCACGCTGCTTCCATTTCTAGTCTTCCCATCATTGAATTTCACAACATAGCAGAGTAAATGGACCGCATTTATATGAGCCTGGTCTCACCAGGAACCCGTGAAATGACTACGGACGCTTATACTCAAAAACAACGCCGATTTCCGCTAAATATGCGCACCGGACACACGATCCCGTTTCAACGAGCGAGTCGACATATGGGTCAGACAGGGAATCCGTCAACATGACTAGAAATCGGCGTGTTTCTCCGTAATGATGCACGGATTTTGAGTTGAGCGTCCGTAGTCATTTCACCGGATTCCTGTAGAGCACCAGGTTTGATTGATATAGTTGGTCAAAGGGGCTTTACAATATCGGCCTGACATTCAACACACCAACAGCGGTGTCGGCCACATGCAAGGCGACAGCCATCTTTTCGGCCCACGGTATGTGTGTAGGGCCCTTACTGGCCGGACACCTTCGACACTCGGCTAGGAGGAGCCGTGGAATCGAACTAGCAACCTTGCGCTTACCAACCAACCCGCTCTATCCTCCTGAGCCATCTGTGTGTCTTTTTATTTTTTTGCCACTATTATTTGTCTTGGAGTTTATTATACCGTTTGGAGCCATGGTTCTGACTGTTCTCTCAGGTGGTGATCTCCAGCAATCATGTGCAGCTTCGACAAGTCGACTGGGACAGAAATAGCCCAAGATGGCGAAGGTGAGAAAGAGAGACCAATACCACTCAGCTTCTATACTGCGCGGCTCTACCTGCCTTAAACCTGACTCCATAACGCGGGTCTGTCTCTGTCTGGTGTGTGTGTGGTGCGCTTGTCTGTCGCTGTTGGTGTGTGTCTGTCTGTGTGTGTGTGTGTGTGTGTCCGTCTGTCTGTCTTAGGCTTTCAGGAAGCGGACCGCGTTGGAGCTGAACCTCTCCTGTCCTCACGGCATGGGGGAGAGAGGCAGGGGCTGGCGTGTGAACAGGTGTGTTGTTTGTGTCGACGTCATCTTGTTCTTGTTTCTAAACTGTGCGTATACACTCTGCTGTTGTGGTCTTTGTTAGTGATTCTTGAAGTGGATTTCAAGGCAGCTTGACCGGTTGGATCTGAGGGTTGAATAGAAGGTTTATTGGAGGATGTAGTACAGCACAGGTACGGACTCAGGTGGGATAGTCTCAGGGTAGGTTAGTGTAGGAGAGAAGCAGTCTCCAGACGGGTCCCAACATCACCTGCTCATCCTGTACCACCTCAGTTAGCCACCCTCGTTCCACGTATACTAATTATATATGTTATTATTATTGTATATATATTTATAATTAATTATAAATATATTAGTATACTAAAACACTGCAAGGCACTTGCGTGAGTAATACAATCTTGATTGTGTGTGGTGTGGTGTGTGTGTGTGTGGTGTGTGTGTGTGTGTGTGTGTGTGTGTGTGTGTTGTGTGTGTGTGTGTGTTGTGTGTGTGTGTGTGTGTGTGTGTGTGTGTGTGTGGTGTGTGTGTGTGCGTGCGTGTGTGCATGTGATTGTGTGTGTGTACGTGTGTGTGCATGTGATTGTGTGTGTGTGTGTGTGTGTGCGTGCGCGTGTGTGTGTGTTGTCAGGACCCAGGAGCTGGTGCGTAACATCTGTTCGCTGGTGCGCGGCGGCCGTCTCCCATCCCGTTCTCTCGCCAAGCTGACGCCAAATGTCACCAACATCGTGGTCATCGCCAAGGCCGCTTACGAAGGTAGACAGGCCTTCAGAACTCCCAGGAGAGAATTAGTCTCTCTATTGCCTGTTGGCTGACGGTCTCTCTCTATTGCCTGTTGGCTGACGGTGGTTTCTCTATTGCCTGTTGGCTGACGGTGGTTTCTCTATTGCCTATTGGCTGATGGTCTCTCTCTCTATTGCCTTTTGGCTGACGGTCTCTCTCTCCATTGCCTATTGGCTGACGGTCTCTCTATTGCCTATTGGCTGACGGTCTCTCTATTGGCTGACGGTCTCTCTCTTTTGCCTATTGGCTGATGGTCTCTCTCTATTGCCTATTGGCTGACGCTGTCTCTCTCTATTGCCTATTGGCTGACGCTGTCTCTCTCTATTGCCTATTGGCTGACGCAGTCTCTCTCTCCATGGCCTATTGGCTGACGGTCTCTCTCTCTATTGCCTATTGGCTGACGGTCTCTCTCTATTGCCTATTGGCTGACGGTCTCTCTCTCTATTGCCTATTGGCTGACGGTCTCTCTCTCTATTGCCTATTGGCTGATGGTCTCTCTCTCTATTGCCTATTGGCTGACGGTCTCTCTCTCCGTGTGCAGGCGGGGCCAGCGGAGTCACGGCCACCAACACGGTGTCGGGCCTCATGGGGCTGAAGGCGGACGGGTCGCCCTGGC
>OLKM01003152.1:0-35000 GCA_900291075.1 Melanogrammus aeglefinus | reverse complement strand
AGGGATCGGAGTGATCAATGAACTCATTGACCAATCAGGGATCGGAGTGATCAATGGACTCATTGACCAATCGGGGCTCGGAGTGATGGATGCCCTTTCTCCATGTCTCAGTGTACCCTCAGTGTAGTCCTCCAGATGTGTGGACTCCCTCACTGTGTTGTGAGTTGTACTGTCAGGTGATTGGCGGGGTGGAAGAAGGCCAGCTACATCACCGCTCACAAACCCTTCAAAGACTCTGATCCCCCACATCTCTGGCTTGATGGATCTCTGTTGAAAAATGTGTTTATTTGAGTATTCACCAGACAAAGATCACTATTACTACTGACTATTGTCCAAAAGCAACGTATCGATATTTGTTTTATTCGTTACTAGAAAAAGGAAAAGGAAAATGGCCTTCACTGAATGTGTGTGTGTGTGTGTGTGTGTGTGTGTGTGTGTGTGTGTGTGTGTGTGTGTGTGTGTGTGTGTGTGTGTGTGTGTGTTGTGTGTGTGTGTGTGTGGGGGTGGGGGTGTATATGTTGAATGTTGTGTTTTGGTGTGTTGTTGTGTGTGTGTGTGTGTGTGTGTGTGTGTGTGTGTGTGTGTGTGTGTGTGTGTGTGTGTGTGTGTGTGTGTGTGTGTATATGTTGATTGTGTTTGTATGTGTGGGTGTATGTGAATTGTGTGTGTGGGTGTGTGTTTGTGTTGATTGTGTATGTGTGGATCTATGTGGATTGTTGGTGTGTATGTGGATTGTGTGTGTGTTGGTGTGTATGTGGAGTGTGTGTGTGTGTGTGTGTGTGTGTGTGTGTGTGTGTGTGTGTGTGTGTGTGTGTGTGTGTGTGTGTGTGTGTGTGTGTGTGTGTGTGTGTGTGTGTGTGTGTGTGTGTGTGTGTGTGCAGAGCCTCCCTAGTTTCGGCTCTTATCTACAGGAGAAACAGGACGCCATCGCGGCGTACAAGAGACAGACCAGAGACAGCAGCGTTGGCGTTGTCACGGATACCACTGAACCCAAAGTCAACTTATCCAAGAAGCCGGTTCCTGCTGTCAAGGTTTACACACAACACACACACACACAACACACACACACACACACACACATTTAACCTGTTTGAATATATGCTCAACCTGTTATCAAAACAGGGTTATCAAATAAATAAATGAAAAACATTGATTTGATCTGGCTCTGGGAGCCAGCCGCGTTTCTCAGGTAGAACCGATCTTTCAAGGCTCTGAGCGAACTGCTGGCTAGCATGGAACAACTGAAACGGAAATTAATTATCAAGCCATTGGTTACCCGCAGTTAAATGTGACAACAAGCCCAGTGCCAATCTCTTATTATTTACATTTACATTTTTTCCTTCAGGGTATTTAGCAGATGCTTTTATCCAAAGCGACTTCCTATAAGAACATTTGTCATAAGAAAAAATAATATTTGACTATTTTACTATATTCCCTGTGGAGGAAAAGACGCGGGATGGACATTGTGGGGGCGATGACAAGCTGAACTGCGAGAGGGCTTTTTTAATTTATCCAATAATAATATATATTTTCACATCCTATGTCCTACCTTTTACAATTCCAAAATTCATATGCAAATTTAGTAGTGTGTGCGTAATTTCTTTTACCCAGACACACACACCGACACACACCACAACACTATTGTAATAAGGGGTCAGTGATGTGTGTGTGTGTGTGTGTGTGTGTGTGTGTGTGTGTGTGGGTGTGTGTGTGTGTGTGTGTGTGTGTGTGTGTGTGTGTGTGTGTGTGTGTGTGTGTGTGTGTGTGTGTGTGTGTGTGTGTGCGTGTGTAGGACGTGATAGCCAGAGCACTGCGCCACATCGAGCGGTACGTACAGGAACTGGACAAACAGGAACCGTACGTACAGAAGGTTGTGTCCTTCCTTAACGTGTCCTCTTTTCCTACACTCAACGTTGACAGCAAGTTTGGAATCCGTTGCAAGGAAAACCTTTCTCCTCAATTATGAAATAATAATGTAGCATATACTGTAGTATTAAGTCATCTCAGACCTAATACATCAGAGGTCAGGAGCAATCTGATGGTTTCGCTATCTCGGATATATCTTTCATATCCACCTACGAGAAACTCGGGATAATGATTGTCGCAAAATGGCCTTCAATTTAAAGTGAACATGATTGCCTTATAGTATCGCCAAACTCCCCAATCCATTTGTAAAATCTTGTTTAGTTCACTTGGCGTTAAAATAAATTTATACTTCCTATGCTCGTTTTTCAGCTCTAAAAGAGCAGTAAGTTCAAAACTGCTGTGTCGAGCACACGAGTTCGCCCCCGTAGATGCACTTGCTCGAATTGTAAATACCTGGCGACGTTATGGAGTGCTTCGCCTGACCATACGACAGCGCTTTGAACATAGTAAATAATACACTGATGAAATCTACTTATTGGCGTAGTTTTGATGATGTTCTGCGGTGTAGTGAAGTGTACTCAAACAATGATTGCCTCAGACTACTGTCAGATAGTGGTTTAATAGTCCCTATCCGTATCGACCCTTATGGCGAATAATAAGTTAATTATAGCATTTAAGGCCAATTGTGAGAATACTATCATGTGATTTATTAGGGGCTGGAGCAAGCTAGACAGCTAACGCGGTAATTACGCGTTATACGCAATCTATTTTTACACAGCCATGTTTTTTGCTTATTAAGTACAGTTTGTTATGGATAATATGTCATATCCATTTGATAATCTCTCATTATAACTTCAATTGGATGGATTTAAAATATAATTGTGAAATGGTAAGTGTGAATTAATCTCAAGGTTTCTCACTCACCAATACCATTTATGCACATTTGCGATTAAAACTTGTAATCTTTTGCCCAGGCTAGTACTGACTAAGCAAACCCGCGAGCCGTCCACATCTTGGTTGTTAAACACTGTCCTCAGCTGGTGTTTCAGGTGCTGGCCTTGAATACATGAGACATGTGTGTAGAACGTGGCAAGTGTCTACATAGACACTGCAATGACTCAGGATACCAATGTAGTACGGGCGTCATCTGCTAGTCTCGCTGTGTGTCTGCAGTGCTGTGTCTTGTCTCAATGTGTGTGTGTGTTTCGTGTTGCTCTTATCCTATTAAAGTGTCACTGTGTGCAAAAGCGTGTAAGCTGTGGTTGCGTGCTTAAGGCTCGAAAACCCCTGCGTCTGCGGTCGCAGGTACGAAATATGGCACAAGATGTTAGGAGTAGCAAGGTTTCTCGTTACGTGTGATCGGCATAACCGATGATATGCAGTTTTGCATCATTCTGATCAGGAAACGAATCTATCAAGTTGTAGCATGGTTGTAGATCTTCTCGTTGTAGTACATTGCGCTCTTCTGTCTGTAATCGGGTGTGAGCTCCTTTCTATCTGGACCTACTGCTGGATCAGACCGCATAAATACATTCATTATCGACCTGACCACCTGTGGCCATCTATCGAAGATCCTTCTTTGAGAAACAAGGTCTTTAGTTGTACGGGGAATTGTGCTGTGAATTGGATTTATAACCTTAGTTCAAATGATGAGTATGGTGAAGTATCATTTCTCAACTCAACTTAACCAGAAAATCACTCTCTCTCTCTCTCTCCCTCTCGCCCCTCGTCGCTCTCCGAGATCGCTCTCTCGCTCTCTTTAGCGCTCTCTCTTGGAGCGCTCTCTCTTTCACGACTTCTCTCTTTCTCTCTACACACTATCTTTCTCTCTCTCTCTCTTCTGCATCTTGCGCTTCTCTTCTTGTCTACACACACTTATTCTCTCTCACCCTCTCTCCTCTCATCTCTCTCTTCTCGCTCTTATCTTCTCTCTTCGGTCTCTTCATCTCTCTCCCTCTTCTCTCGGCTCTCTCTCTCCGTCTCTCCTGTCTCTCTATTCTTTCTCTCTCTCTCATTATCTCGTTCTCTCTCTCTCTCCGCCTCTCTCTCTCCGTCTCCCTCTCGTTCTCTCTCTCTGTATCTCTCCCTCTCTGTATCTCTTCTCTCTCTCTCTCTCTCACTCTTCTCTCGTCATGTCGCTTTCATCTCTCTCTTCTGTCCGGCCTCTATCGCTTGCTCCGAGACCATCTCGGCTCTCTTATCTCATCGCTCCCTCTCGCTCTCTCGCTCTCTCTCTCTCCCCTGCCCTCTCCCTCCTACAGGCCATACGTTTGAATCTGAGACCCATCCTTCCTACCTCTGCTTGTACTGACAGCTGCAACTGGTTGCACGTGTGTCTCAGTGTCTGTCCCATCGTAGACTGCATCCAACATTGTTACCATGACATGACAATACTACGACTCCAAGCGCGGTGGTTCCCATCAGCCCCATGTGCTAGGCCAATCAGAAGAGCTTGATTTTGGTAATCTGTATAACCTCATAATTAATATATATATATATATATAGAAAATTTGCTATACACGTAAAAAAAATGCTTTTATTAGAACAAGCAAGCCAGTTAAAAAGGTCACCTGTTCGGTGGCGCCAAAAATAAGACATATTATTATTAGTTAATAATTGTATCCAATTTGTTGTACTTTCTGATAACCTGTTGTTTCAGTATTTTTTCACCGTGGGGTATTTGTTTGGAATGGATGAAATGCAAGAGGCGTTGGACAGAGATAAACAAGATAAATCATAAATTGCATTCCTATGCATCATGTTGCTCCACTTAAAATCTAGGAAGATTGTGATTGGCCCATTTTCCGTTAGACCGGTTGATTTTAGAAAATGTAAAATAAAACATGGTTAGAGCTACAGAAGGGTTCCTCTGATGAGTGTGGTAACATTTCAATATATTCAAACTTATTTACCTGTTAAGAGATGTTTGGCTGTCTCTCCCTTTCCTCCGGTATCTCTGATTGGGATTTTACCGTTGCCATTTCGTGCCTGAACAATTGAAAATGTAGACGTGTTCAAATGAGCAGCCTCATTCAACGGGGTTTGATTTTAATAAATTGATTCATGATGCAGGAAGGTCTCCTTTGTTACTCAGTGTGTATTTGTGTTCCTCGTGAGCATTGCTCCCCTATAGGATTTTCTTTCCAGCCCGGTCCCCCATTCCCTAAAATGTAGACATACACACAAATATATGCATACTTATATTCATGAAATACAGATATAAGTAAATTGAGTATAGGTCAGAAGTCTTAGTAGGGAGACCGGGAGATGTACGCAGATGAAATGGATATCTGATGGGAGGGACACGTACACACACTCGTTAAAATGGATAACTGGGAATAATTTAGGTTTAAGCAATGATCAATACAAAGTGACTGTATTGATGACTGACAGAAAAACGTTCATGGCGAGAGAGTTCAGCCCCACCCCGTCAGTGAAGAAGACCACCGGCTCCAGTTGAACCACTCGATGAAGAGGAAAGGCTCATTTGATATGCGGGTGATGAAAGTTAAGGATGTCAACGAATTTGAGGAATTCTTATTCAGGTCGATCCCAGAGACTGAAGGTCTCATCCAGATAGCAACAACACACCTGGGGGGCCTATCGACGCTCAGGGCCCGGGGCCGTTGACACGCTGGGTCCCATTAGTCCCTCCTAATTAAAGGTTGGGTGTGGGATTTGCGAAACGCCAGCAGATTTTGAAAATACACAACTCAAATCGGTCTCGTACCCCTTCGTCCGTACAAACGCACTTCGGGTCGTTCGATCTAATCGATTGTTCGTGGAACGAATCAGTTCGCGACCGAACCACCTCTAGCGCAAACACAGATGCGCGAGAGCGAGCCATTAGCTAGTTAGCTAGCTCCAGTAGCTACCGCAGGATAACAACAGACAGAAGCTTGCTCTGGGTCACGAGCTTTGAGTACGTGCACGAAGGGGTCACGCGCGGGGAGCGGGGGAGGGGGAGTGCAGTACGACCGTTTGATTGACGTACTTACTGTCCAATGCCACTCAGTGGTTCTGGAAATCATTGGCTGGAGATTTTTGAGCCCTGCCTGTTCCACAGATGATTGACTTGTTTAATTTTCATGTCAGTACTTCTGACTCAGTGGCTGTAAGTGGGTTATGATAAGGATTTAAAGTAATTTTGCAAAAATGGTCCAAAAAGAGAATTCCATACCCAACCTTTAATCTGCTCTTCCATCTTCATCAAAAAGAAAATAAAGAAACTTGTTATCTCCTGAGGGGACATGAGTCACAGCTAGAAGAACAGGCAGAAATCATAAAGGCTAAATATAGAAAATACACAGGATGCAAGCAAGCATTGTGTAACATAGAAAATATGTATATGTTGTGGGGCAGAAAGCTACGCAGCAGTAGAGCACCATGTATGGTCGTGTACATTAAGAGAATGCAAAACTAGACCCAGTAAAGTGCAAGGACACCATGCAGTATGCAAAAAGTGGTTTGACATGAGTTGCTATCGTCGTGTTCAGCCGAGCAGCAGCATGCAGCACCGCTCACTCTGTCAATCTTGGGGGGCTACTAAATGTCACCAAATGCTGTCCCGTGATTAGCTACCACCATGGCACCCACTCAGAAAAGTCTAGTGGAGGAGAGTATTTACAGTGACGCTTTTGTGGGGATCTTCATGAGTAGCAGGTCATAAGAGCAAATGTATGACAATAGAGGACATGGATTTAGCTGATGCTTTTATACAATAGAAACGTACAATGAGTGCATTCAACAATGAAGATGAATCCCAGCAATTGCAAGCATCATTCAAGTACATTACAAATCCATCAAATAAGTAAGTTCAATTTCATGAATTGCCGTAGTCTAGACTGGAGATGACACGAGCCTGGACCCAAAGCTACGGGGCCTTCTGGATGAGGGATGGACGTGTTCTCCTGAAGGGGTGCATGTATCTGCCGTAGCAGGTAGTCAAGGACAGCAGGTCATCCAGGGCCACACCCGTGTTCCGCTCCGTCTGAACCACACACTGACACCAGAGTTCTTGCTATCGATGGAGATGTCGTGGATGGGAGATGCCTTTCCTGGAAGGAAGATCAACTGAGGCTCGTCCAGATGGAGCCATCTGTGTTTCATATTTTTAGTGAGTCAACCAATAAACAAAAGGTTTATTTATGTAATTTTGTGGCATATTAAAATAATTATATAGGATACATGCATATCGGTGGTTTGAGCAATGAGCACATGCAGCTTTTGTGTTTGCTTTTATTTTCGACATGGGGCAGTAAGGATTCCTTTAATTATCACATCCATCCATCCATGGTTGTTCCTTTCATGACTCGTGACCGCTTCGTCTACAGGAGTGGAAACTGCTGCAATGCTGCAAGTGATCCACAAGATGTCACTGTGCTTTTAATTTCCAAAGTTTCAGAGCTTCGAATCCCAAGCTTCCGTGTTCACGTGATGTGTTTCGGGTATGTCCCCGTGACGACACCGCCAGTGACGACATCGCCAGGGACACTTGAGTGAACACAACGAACGTTTCAGTAAAAAAAAATACGAAGACATTCCTCAAATATAAATATTAACCAAATATTATCCATCCTATAATATAATCATGTAGTATTCACTTTTTATTGAGAATGTCATGTTATGTTTCCATGGGCAACAAATCTCGCGGAACACCGTGTTCCTAAACCTCGCGCACAACTGGAACTTTCTGAATTATGCAAGCGCGTGATCACGCACGGAAAGTTACACCACCTTGGCCATTACAGACTGGGTTTCACAAAAGTTTGTAATAATTAATAATGATTATCTAAGCCTCAAGTCGTAGAAGAAACTTCCGAAAGGCCGACATACATGCTAGTAAGTACTTAATTAAAAGTTAAATATGTATCAATAATTATGTAGGTTTTATGTCATAGTATAGGCTATATCCTCTACATGTATCAATTCAAATAATGTCCAGGCCAGACGTTTCATGCTTTTATGGAAAATGCAACGACAGCTGCGCCGATTCACCAGGAGATGGCGCTAGAGAGGCAGATATCAAATAATGTCTTCAACTGTCACTGCTTCGGAACCAGGCTGCTCCCAGCCCGTCCACCACGTCCCACACTGCGGCCATGTCATTGTCTAAATCCTGCTCCACTCCACTCCCCACAATAATACGAGGATTTTCCATAAACAGCCCTAATCTCATCCAGTCCCACAAATCAGATCCAATACAACTTCTGGTTTCCCGAGATCAGCGCAGGCCTGCAACCCCTTTACGTAACAGCGTTGAATCCCGTTTTGAATTAATTGCCATCGATGACGTTTCATGCGCGCTCCTTTGCTGCATCCTCTAGTAGTAGTATCGTGTGGATCCAGGGGCAGTAGAGGATCACTCGTTACAGTTCCCAGCGGCTTCTAATAAAGGTTACGAATGCCATTTTGGCTCCACCGCGGTGTCCGCCCAGGGAGGAGCCGCGCCGTGCTGCTGCTCCTGCGGGGCGCAGAGCGCAGCGTTCGAGCCCCGCTGCCTGAGCCAAGATGTCTGGCGCTGCAGCTCCAAGCGAGCAGCCTAGCCTAACCCTTTTTCCACATTGGGGGGGAGGAGGAGGAGCAGGAGGGATCCTTGAGTCCTGTCGCGCAACTACAGTAGACTAGAGGCTGTACTTTTCGACTTGCTCTGTCGGGAGTCTGGGGCAGTAGTGATCTACGGGAGGGTAGTCAGAAATAGCCTTCAAATGCGATTAGGTATGACGGATAGTGGCGAAGGGTTTCCGCGGCGCTGTGCGTAAAGATGAGGATTCCTCCAGTAAGTATCTGCATCCGTTTATCGGGATACTATTTCAGGGGCTAGACTACACGTTTCACTACTATCACAACGCCTGAAGCCTACTTGCTTCTCTGCAATACATATTTTACTCGTGCTAATCCCGTAAGGACGTGTGTTCCTGGATCGGTGTGGCACTTCCAGAGGACGGTGTGTTTAACGTAACAGCAGATCGACTACATGTTACCGGGATCATATAACGTTTACGTGCTTACGAGCTCTGGGGAAACTGCATGTAATGGTAGTAGCATTTATAGCCATCGTTATTATTGTTCTAGCTGGATAATTATGCACAGTGGGCAGTTTGGTCCAAGTTTACACCGCCGACCAGTCCAGTAAATAACATGGCTGTAAGCCACAAAGCCCCAGCGGGTGTACGGCGTGGTGTGTACCCGGTAACGCAGCGAAGAGCTGCCGCTACTCGGCGCACGACCCACCGGAGAAACGCTGTGGCTAACAGACGCATTGTGTTGTATTGTATTGTGTTGTGTTGTCCGGACAAAGTGATAGTTTGTAAGGGTTCCCGCTCTCTGTGTGTACCTGCCTGGCCACATTGCTACGAGTTATCCCACAACTTGGGGTTCAAAACTGTTGGGTTCACTTATTGGCGGCCCCTTGAGTGGTGTTGATACTCTTCAGTTAGCAACATGAACATCACTAACTAAACTAAAGTCCATGTAAAGCCCTGACACATTAATGGACCATGTTTACTATTTTGATACTGACATTTGAAATAATATGACATAATATGAATGTGAATATGTATGAAATAATATTCATTTGTTGGTTTTAACACTGATTGCATTAGATTTTCAATGGGCCTCTAATATTGTCAACAACTGTTATTATGCAGAATCCATGTCGACTGTTTATTTTGAGGGACTAGTTTTGTGCTCAGTTTGTGCTGGCTTGTATTCATTGGTTTTATTTTTTCAGTGGTTATAAACCATACCATTCATTTTGACATACAGATTTTTTAAAAGTTAAATCAAGTTGATAAAAAAATAAGACTACAGGCTTGACACAGCAAAGAAAATGGCCAAGCAACATTGCATAACGTTGCATAAATGTCGTCTCAAATATAATTCCCTATATTGCCAGTAGCCTTCTTATTTAAGTTAAACAATCAGCCTTTTTAAAAGCGATCTAACTAATGAGTGGCAGTTGCCCAGCAGGGAGTTTGGTCAGGTTTACTAATCTGAAGTAATTGAAGATGACCTACAACATCTGGGTTGGAGATTCAAGCTACTTGTATTCACATCTTTTGTGTGATATCTTTGGTCGTTTTCCTCAGTTAAGTATTGGAACTGCTCTTCTATAATGAGATCCAAACTCATGTTTACATTGTTAAGTTTAATTACCAATGTTCTTTTTATCACAACAATATTCTTTTTTAAGTCACTCTTTTGTTCCCAGGTTAATTTTAATTAATTTGACTATTTACAATAGTAAATACTAGTGGATAATTAACAGATGAAGTTCACCTGATATGCAATATAATATGTGCTCTTGGTCACCTGGGGTTATAAAGTAATGTCACGACTTGTCGAGAGCTCCACTACTTTCTGTAATGCGCTGATAAAATCAAAGCCTAGCATAAGACAGTGCACCTCTTTTCCACGCCACTGTTTATTAGTCAACTGTAATGGCCGACCCATTCAAGTTTTCTTTATAGTTTTCCCTTAGATTATTTTTCCTGTCATGTATTGTTATTATCTGTGACTATTTATCTACTACAGGGGGTAGTGCCCCAGACTTGTAAAGATGTAGGTCACTCCAGGCTTTCATAGCGTATTAAGCTTGCTTCCTCTGAAGGAACCCAAGGCAGGCGGCCTCCAGACATTTTCGTGTTGTTTTTTTCTTCTGGCGTTTTAATGGAGATCAAAACATCCTCGTATCTCATAATCAGGCTTGGCAGTCGCTTTAGGAGGCAGGCCTTAAAAGGCACTTGCCTTGACAGGAAGACCACTTCTGTCTTTACCGTTTCCTAAGCTTCAAATCCCGGCAGATTCAACCCCCTTTCTTGTCAGGAGAGATGGAATACGTTTTTAGATTTCTAGAGCAAGAACGACCTGCTATTACGTGGGAAGAGGCGAGCCTCCCTTGTGGCTTTAACTCTGTGTCATTCAGACTTCTTTGTTTTGATTTATACTTCCCTCAATGTTGTCTCTATTTTATTTTTGAATGCCCCGCATTTGCAAATTACACACATTGCCGAAACATACCATGAAATAACGTAAGTATAAAACAAGTATTAAACCAACAGTAAGTTATAAATAACTTCTTGCTCCCTCTCTCTGACACACACACACACACACACACACACACACACACACACACACACACACACACACACACACACACACACACACACACACACACACACACACACACACACACACACACACACACACACACACAGAGATCCACATGTGTGTGTGTCACAGTGTAGCCTCTTGCTGGAGAACGGGAGACAACTCCCAGTCATACTCCCCGAAAGCATTTCCCAGTCGTCATGGCGTGGAGGATTACATAATGCGCCGTCATTCGTCTGTCACGCCGACCCTATGAGAGAGTGAAGTCGGCCCATTGGTCAACAGAGGAAGTAAGAGGAAGTCGTTTGCTGTGTCCACTTCTTGCGGTCTGCAACGAAACTTGCTGGACAGCGCCTGACCGGCTGGCGACAACAATAACCGGATACAGGGCCCTGTTAAAAAAATAGAAAATAGAGGACCCAGTGAACCCTGGCTGGACCTGAATGGTCGTTCTATACTCTTGGCCCGTTTAATTGAATGGCATTCCAGTTTGTCCAGTCAGGCGTATTTGTCGTCCCCGGAGCACAATGTTTGGGCCCGTCGTTAGCATGGCGTGGGACAACCTAGCGGATGCTACGACACGTGTGCAGACGTGTGCACGTCTGTCAAGCAAAGGTTGATGTATGGATTGTATACATCCGCATGGATCGATCATATATTTGGTTCAATAGAAGGGCTGCCTTTCCCCAGTAGTGCTACTGTTATCCAGTTTTATAACAGGAAAAACACCTTCTTTCCTTCCCATGAAGGATTAACCCCCAGTTCTGTACAAATCGATTTAGCCAGGCGTTTTATGTGTTTCGTTTTTCAGAGCGTAGGCGGGATTGTTTTTTGTTTTTTTAATTGGTAGATAGGTGCATTCTGGGCTTGCTTCATACGCAGGGGGTGGATTTTATTATACAACCACACCTGATAATGTAATTAGTTACAGAGGTGGAAGGGAACGCCCTAAAGCAATTTACCAGTCCACTGGACACGATTATCTAAATGCTGTGTATAGGTTTTACAAAAGCAATATCAGGAACGTCCTTACCTCTCAGATCAGCAGTGCCCTCAATTTATGCTTTGGTCCTACGTTGCCCAAAATACAAAATCATCTCAATGTTTTCTCCAAATGTAAACCCCAGCGACTGTGAATGTATTTTAAATGAAGTAAAGTTATTTTTACACACACACACACACACACACACACACACACACACACACACACACACACACACACACACACACACACACACACACACACACACACACACACACACACACACACTTCAAATCTCTGCCGCTCTGGACTGGGTGAACACACGCGTCTGCTGGAGTAGAGCCTCTCTCCATGTTTGCATGTCTAAAAATACATCCTCTTCACTTACTTTGACTAAAGATGCATTATTCAGCCATCCTACAGAGTGATTAAATCTTAATCAGGGACGGGCATCTGTCAGTAGTGTGCGTTTGTGTCAGATCTGGATAAAATATCCAGACAAATTCAAATTATTTTGACAATTGTAATGCGTCTTATGATTTGGGAAGTAACCACAGCGATATGCACAGTGCAGCTTTGGTCATTAGAAACAGCCTGTGTGTGCAAGTACTCCAATCCGCCACCAATGGGAACCTATGCGCGAGTACTCCGTGGAGCCAGTGTGTAGACCCGGGTGAACTCCACCCCATTGTGGTGTAGCTTTCCATGTGTACAAGATGATTCACGTGGCTTCGTGGAGCCGTTCGTCTGGACGTTCAGGAAATGTCGAGGGCTCTCGCAGGTCCGTCGAGGTGAAGGGGAGTTGTGTTTGGGCGTGTGTTTCGATGACAACACGAGCATCGGCCAAGTTTCTCAGCGGTTGTCTTTAGTCACTTTGAAGGGCGTGGGTCGTCTGCATGTCTTTACCCTGGCCCGTGCGGTCCGTGCACTGTAATACCAGGCTCCTTCTCTGCCTCACCGGCATGGCAGGTTTCCCCTCGCCTGCATTGAAATGCTGGATTAGATCCCAGCCGGCTTGTGGTTGTCTGAGGAGGACTAGACTCAGCTCACGGTGTACGTTCCGACTGTTTATTTTGGTGTTTGCTCTCGGTGACATCATAGTCAGCCGGTTTGGCGTGGATAAACAAACCAAATACAAGGCCAATTCTTACTCGGACTTCATTTCGCGGTGAGCTCGGAGTAGGTCACTTCCTGTCAAGGTCAGAGTGTAGAGCAGAAGCACAGGGTTTGTTCGATCGATTGATCGATGGGAGAGAAATCCAATACATTGTCATTTATCAACATCTGCTGCTCATTGCTTCAGAGAGGCATATATTTCAGTCATATATAGTCACTGTCCCGGCCTAGAGGACACTACTGAACAAATATTTCAACATTGGTGACTGACCTTGTGAATCTAGGTCTGGGATTAGTAATCGTATGTTTACCTGCCATTTTGTTTTAACCAATCGGTTTTCCCCGTGGCACCGTAAGCACAGTCCACACTGTGTCTTCCCCCGGGTTGTGCTGACAGAGCTCCCCATCTTTAAGCTCAGCAGAAAATGTGTTGAGTCGGCTCCTTCTCTGCCCGGTCGTACACACACACACTGTGCAGGGTTGGGTCTCTTGAGGGGCCCGACCCCCTGCCTCTCGTCCCAGGTTCCCTGTGGGACCCTACGAGATGAACTCTGAAGACAAGGCTGATGTCTTTCTGTAGCTGGGCCAACGTCGCCCACCCGAACCTAACCATGCCTCACACTTGCACGCTCATATAACACACACATACACACAGACGCGGTACAAATCCCAGGTTTGTTTCAACTGTACAGCTGCTGGAAGGAGTCAATGCTTTGGTCCTCTGCCTTGTCGAGACGTTTGAGCAAGGAAATCATTGGGCCAATATCAGCACCCACAAGGGGGCTTATATTTAATGCTTATATTAATGATTTAAAAAGTTTAAATCATGTATTTAAAAGACCATCGGCCCACGTAAAGAACAAGGGGTAACATGGCCAATGATATCCACTGTCATGAATGCAGTGGTATCATTGAATAACAGCTGGCTCCATCCTAAGCTCTCGATTTATGGGGTTTACGCTCAGCCAAACACGGCGTGACCGGTAGAGCCACCTTCTCGTTGCTCGTAACACTAGTAAATCCAATGCCGGAGGAGTTTAGTCGCACAGTGTTGTTGAGCTCTGTTTACAGCGATGTTTCCCCTCGTTATCGCAGGTGTGGGCGCTAGGCGCTTGCCAGACTGGATGAAGTGAACGCGGAAGCAGGGAGAGGGAGAGAGAGAGAGAGAGAGAGCGAGAGAGAGAGACCGGTAAACAGCCTGCTGAAAGCAACAGCCCCACCACCTGCGATTGCTCTGGAGGACCTCAGCGCAGGTGAGCCCCATCAACTGGAGGTGCTTAAGAAATGTGTCCGTATTGGTTATTGGTTATTGATTTATGTGGGTCAGACATCATTCTACCATTATGTCTGTCCATCGTGGCCACCCTGGCCATCCCTGGAAGCAGGGACGAATCCCTCTGTGTTCCTGCTCAAGGGTTTCTTCCTCAATACGGAAGGGGGGTTTTCCTTGCTCTTTGGGAGGGCTGGGGTTTGGAGGCTGTCGTAAAAGGTGTCCTGTGAAGCTGTTTGAGCTGTGATTAAAGGGGAGAAGGACCTTAAAGGTGAGGCCCGATGGCTTAAGGCTAGTGAAGTCACGCTGGGACAATAAAACGTTCCCAAACAAGCCAGTGCTAATCTTCTCATGTTGGGAGAGCATGCTATAAAAATGTATGGGGAATAAAATGCATTATATCATCTCTGTAAGAATTGTGGGTCCGCTGGTTGCAGCGTTCACCCAGATAGCGTCGTACAGCGAGGGGAGTTTGCCATGTTTGAGGGTTTTGGTTTCTGTTAAAATAAACGATTATAAACACGTCAAGTAGGTCTCTTTGCTTTGGTTTCTATGTTAAAACGCTAATAATTCCCTGATTTTGGGTGAGGGCCAGTAAGAATTGTCTCAGGGCCTTCTGAATAATGTCGTTGAACCCTGTATCGACACGCTCCGCACGTTCCACTCGGTGCCCAGTGCCATGAGGCGGTTGGTGTTGAACCCCCCCACCGTGGTGGTCCTGTCCCCCCAGGTTCAGCCCAGCGGCGGTGGCAGCAGCAGCGTGGAGCCCCCTGACACATGGAGAATTACTTCCAGGCCGAGGGCTTCAACCTGGACAAGGTGCTGGACGAGTTTGAGCAGAACGAAGGTGAGCTCGCCGCAGAGTCGACCCTGGCAAACGATATATCGGTATCACATTTGCCTGTGTGTCCGGTCCTTCTCTCTGATGACTCTCAGACGTTTTGAGTATTCCTATTAGTTTTGGATCCTACTGTAGCAGAGCAGGGATGCTTGCCAGACTAGGGAAGGTGAGGTTTTAGGATGCGTTGATTAACATCAACGCGTGTGGTCAACGGGAGTCAGCAGGGGAAGCAGAAGCAAATCTGGAACACTTCTCTATTAACCGGGCTGAAACGGCAGCAGTCAGCACTGAGGTTTTTTTTAAAAAAAATAAACGACCACTATGTAAAGCTGTGTTCATTCAGAGGGGAACGTGTCAAGAAGATGCTGCAGCGACATCAGCCTGGACAGATCATTTTGCTCGATGTGCATCAACGCCAACCTATCAGGAGGATGGGCTCAACTCACAGGGGGAGGGGGGGGATTACCGTTCAGATGTCGTTTCTTTTTCCGCCATGTCGCAAGTGGAGGCGGGGAGCGGCGACGTGTGCGGGCGGGCGGGCGTGTGGGGCGGGATCGCTGGTGTCTTGCCTTTCTTCCGCCCAACGCGTTTGCCTTGAAATACGTGCAGGTGGCAAACGAGGCTGGGCACCTTGGGAGTTGGATTAATAAGATTGGAGCGTTTCCCATGGGCCCCGGCGGCAGACTACGCAATTAGCCCAACGCACAGCCGAGACTGTAAAGTGCCTTCTTTTCGTCTAGTTTTTTCTATTTATTTCCCCCCCCCCACTTCTAGGCTATGGCTCACCGCAGAGGGAGATATTATAATGGCACCCTGTTGTAAGGGTCCCGCAGGGCTTATTTATGGAAATGATTATAAAGTCAACATTGAGTTAGTCTGCGGTGGTTCTTCTTACGTGGTGCTACAACACTACTTGGCTCTCTGGGCTACACACGGCTGCTGTGTTTGTTGTTGAATCTAATGTGATCACAGGGCTAGCAAAGAGGCTGTAAGTGTTGTGGAAACCTGTCTCTATTGAAGAGTGTGTGTGTGTGTGTGTGTGTGTGTGTGTGTGTGTGTGTGTGTGTGTGTGTGTGTGTGTGTGTGTGTGTGTGTGTGTGTGTGTGTGTGTTCACTGGTGTGTGTGTGTGTGTGTCTGCATCCATGTAGCACATTCCAAACTGGTAACTGCGCAGCATGAATTCCAATGAAGGGAGGGAGGTGCGTGCGTGTGCGCGTGCGTGTGCGCGTGCGTGTGCGTGCGCGTGTGTGTGTGTGTGTGTGCGTGCGTGCGTGTGTGTGTGTGTGTCTTTCGTTGAGTGCTGTTGATACTTTTGAAACAGTGGTCATGTCCCCTCGATTAGTCTGTGTAGGAGTGTGTGTGTGTGTGTGTGTGTGTGTGTGTGTGTGTGTGTGTGTGTGTGTGTGTGTGTGTGTGTGTGTGTGTGTGTGTGTGTGTGTGTGTGTGTGTGTGTGTGTGTGAGTGAGCAAGCGGGAGATGGAAGTGAGCATTACTGGAATTTCCGCCTGCATTCCACACTATTCATGTGTCAGGTTGACTGATGACTGGGGCTCCCCAGGGTGGTGGGTGGAGGGGTGGGGTGGGGGGGGGTGTTGTAGCAGATTGCCCCACTTTCAGAGGATCTCTCAGCCCATCCTGATGCTCAATTTCCCAGCCCATGCCCACCTCTTTCCTCCATTTACCGCCTGGTTCCTGCCATGCTCTGCTGGTTCAGACGTCATCGTACTCGGGGGACAAGCGCCTCTCCTATCAAATGTTGTTTATTTTCACTATTGACTGAGACGACTGAGAATATGCTCCTTCTGTTCTAAAAGTCTTTTGTTAAAGGTGAATTTCCTAGTGCTGGCCTTATTCAACATTTTTTCTCGGTGGTGGCTGAGCAACGTGAACAATGAATACTGCTTCCTGCTTTTGGTCATCATCGCTTTTCAAATATTTAGTCTTCTCTTGTGCAGTCGATGGGCAGAGGAAGATGAAAAATATTGCCAGAGCATTGTTATTCACCCACGAATAAACCTCCCTCATTGAGCTCCTCTCCGCCAACGTCTGGATCCGTCGGTATCATTTTACTCGGACTCTGTTAAAGGCGTGGTTGCCGATTTTGCACGTTGGCCTGGGGAGGTGTGCTCAACGGGCCTCGTTCGAATAACTCTGTACGCGATTGGCTGCCTTGCCGTCGCTTCCCTGTCGTCAGTGTGTTAAACCAGCCAATAGCGCGCCAGCGGGGAAAAAGCCAGCTTGGTGATTGGCTCCCACAAAAAGGTATCGGAAGCAGAAAATAGTATGGATCTTCTCCGGACCCTGAATTTAAATCCCGGGTAGAACCCAGAACCCAGAACCCAGTACCCAGTACCCAGAACCCAGTACCCAGAACCCAGTGCTAGTTGTTGCAGGTTTTGCGTTCATGTGTCTAACCCGTGTCCCTCACTACTCTCCCCCCCCTCCCCAGATGAGACGGACACCCCCACTCTCTCGGACTCCAAGTGGACCCAGATCCTGGCGCCGCCGGCCCACCTGCTCTCCCTGAACCCTGCGCTCGCCCACGCCGACCTGAGCCCCCTGGAGAGCCCTCTGCCCTTCAAGGCTCCGTCCCCCGTCACCGCCCCCACCTGCTCCCAAGGGGGCGGCGGCGAGCCCAAGCTCCTCCTCGCCGCCGGGGCTCCGCCCTGGGGCGAGGCGCGGCCCCCGGACATCCACAGCCCCCCCCTCCCCCAGCCCAACATCGGGAAGCTGGTGGGCGCCGAGGAGCCGCCATGCTCCCCCGACCGGGCCGCCGCCGCGGGGAACGGCCACGGCTCGGGGGGCGACGGCGGTCCTGAGCTCGACGGCGGCCGCGCCCCTCGGACCGGGGGAGGGTCCCACCTCGACTACACCCGCTTCACCTTCGAGGACGAGCCGGAGCCGCGGCCGACGCCGGCGGGGGATCGGCGGTCGGACGCGGCGCCGCCGGCTTCGGAGTCGTCCGAGCGGCGGGATCCCAGGGGGAACGCCGTGAGGAACGCTCCGGAGGGACCAGAGGGGGGCGGCGTCCAGAACGGAGGAGCGGTCGTGACTCGGGGCGGGGGGGAGGAGGAGAAGGAGGAGGAGGAGGTTGCCCTTGATGGGTGCTCTGATCATCCAGCGCAGGAGGCGGAGATGATGATGAGCCGTCGTCACGGTGACCGCCTCTCCGTCCCACCGGGCCTCGGCAACGGAGTGGGGCCGGAGGGGACAGGGCGGGGCGGGCGCGAGGAGGAGGAGGAGGAGGAGGAGGAGGAGAGGAGGGGCCTCACTCCTAGCCCCGTCCCCTCCAAGGAGGACTCTGTGACGGAGGAGAAGGAGATCGAGGAGAGCAAGCAGGAGGGCGCCGAGGGCGCGCCCCCCCCCGCGCTCAAGCTCAACAACAACCGGCTGCAGCCGGTCAGCGTGCCGTATGGCGGCGCCCGGCCCAAGCAGCCCGTCAGCCTCAAGCTCCAGATCCCGCGGGCCGACGCCCCGGCGCTGGTGCACAACACACTGGGCCCCTCCCCCACCGGCAAGAACAAAAACCTGGACAGCCAGGGGGGCCACGCGCCAGGCCCCGCCCCCGACACGGCGTCGAGCGCCGAGTCGGACCAGGACGTGGCGGCGGCGGCGGCGACGACGACGCCGTCGACGGCGCCGGCGGCGGAGGTCAACGGAGACCGCTCCGGCTCCCCGGCCTCCGCCCGGAGCCCCGACAACGACGTCCAGGCGGGCCAGCAGGGGGCGCTGTCCAGGAGGCCGGCCGCCCCGCTGGGGGAGGTGGCCCCCGTGTGGGTGCCAGACTCCCAGGCCCCCGTGTGCATGAAGTGCGACGTCAAGTTCACCTTCACCAAGCGGCGGCACCACTGCAGAGCCTGCGGCAAGGTCAGTGCCAGAAGGGAACGCTAAACCCGGTCCCAGATAATGGGATTAAATTTGCATTCATTCGTTCATTAAGCAGACGCGTTAATTCGAGTCGATTTTTACAAAGTATCGGGGCGTAGGGGGGCTGAGCAATCAAAGCAGGCGTAATCAAGGATTCCAAAAAAGCAATCAATGCGAGCGCAGGACAGCTCAAACGGGGTTGCGGTGGTGTGCTGATATCAGCGCATGGGTCAGTGCTTGTTAGACAACAACAGCGCGTTGACCTTGATCACGCTGCGACAAATTTAATAGTCCAGTCAGGCATTAAGGTGATCCGGGAATAGCAATAGAGTCTTCCGGTGCTTTTCAAGGCTGTACTTAATTAAATTAATTTGTAACATGAACCTCATGGGATTGTAAGGAATTATGATAATTTCCTTATTACATTATGACATAGAGCATTTTTTTTTTCCCTCAAGTTCACCTTGAATTTAGGCCGTACATGTTTTTAAATTCTTCAGGACTGAGCACAATAGCTCTGGCAGTTCAATGCCTCATCTCATCGAACGATAAACAAAACACACAACGCGTCAGGGCATGGGCAAACTGCTGAGACAGCACCCCCTCTGGCCAAACACTGGATAGCAATAGGCATTTGTGATTGGCACAGCTGACTCCCGTGGTGATGACTATGGAAAATGGCATCACCTTGCACAAAATAGGCATCATGTGGAGAGAAAAAAAGTGTGATACCCTTTTTTTTGATGTGGTTTAGTGCTGTCCCTGTGGTTTGTCCGTCTTAAAACAACATCAAATGATTTCCGGAGGGACCGAGCTGGTATACCTGAGGCCCGTGCTAATGCTGAGCACGGACCCGCCGTCGGGCGCCTGTCAGCAGAGACACCACCGCTGTCACACCGCCTGACTTGAGCTGTACTTCAGCCTCTCTCCAACACTTACTCACACTGCTACCCGAGGGCTAACCCGAGCTGCCTGTGTAATAACACCGACGGGATGACGCAAACTCACAGGGATTACACACCGTGCGACCTGGATAACACTTACACCTGAGCCACCTGTTTGTTGACATAAGACACACATAGGATGCACACACGTCTGTAAACAAAGGCTCAGGGAAGAAATGCACGAGGTCATGACCTCTAAACGTGTCTGTGTCTGTCTGTCTGTCTGTCTGTCTGTCTGTCTGTCTGTCTGTCTGTCTGTCTGTCTGTCTGTCTGTCTGTCTGTCAGAGAGAGGGGCAACAATTTCTTTACCAATAGTGTTGGTTTAATACTTGTATTGTACTTGTGTTATCTAATGTTACGCTCTGTGTGTGTGTGTGTGTGTGTGTCAGGTGTTCTGTGCAGCCTGCTGCAGTCTGAAGGGCCGGCTTGTGTACATGGACATGAAGGAGGCCAGGGTTTGTGTCACCTGCCATTCGGCTCTCATAAGTGGTGAGTAGTACGGCGGCTCGATTATGGGGGGAAAAAAATCAGAATCGGGATTATTCTGGTCAATATTGAAATTGCGATTATTCAAACAATTATTTTTGAGTTTGAAAACATTTGATGTATTTATTCAGCATGTCTCTCTCCCAAAAATACACTTTGTAACTGAGAACTTTGAAATTTCGCCTTAAAAAAATACCCAAAACGTTCAAAAAGAAAATGTATAAATCTGAAATAATGTACAGATATGTATCCAGCTGTTGCACTTTCTATAAAACATTTGCAGATCTCCTATTGCGCTACCTTTCTGTTCTTAATTTCTTATTAATGACTCCTACAGAGCAACCTGACACAATAAACGTTGTAGATTTTGGGGAATCTCTTCCTCTCATCCGGGCGCGTTCAGCGTTCTCCGTCAACGCTCGGCTTCGTCCTTCTCCGCCCCCTCGCCCCCCCTCCTGCCCACCCCACTCCGTTGTGATTGGTTGTCTTCCGGAAGAGCGTGTCGCAGCATCACCAATACATGGAGAATCCGGATTGTTCTACGTAGATAACTCCCGGAAATTTGACCAAGTGAACGGCGACCGGCGTCCCCGGTGTTTGGCGCTCTGCACAGCCACCCCCAGACGGTCCGCAGGGAACACGTCTCAAATGCATGTTCGTCATTATTTGACACTTGTATGTTAAACATGGCTATAAATCATGACAACGACGTTTATAGGTCATAAAAGTTGAAAAAGCATAATAGGTGCTCTTTCAAAAAAAAAAACCTGATTATATTAGTTTTGTGATCTTTTGCCCTAAAATCGAAAATCGCGATAAATTCAATTCGTCGCCCTGCCCTAGTGGTGAGTACAGTACCCGTATTGTATTCTGTACCGTTGGAGTGTGTTCCTGACGTCAAACAAACCATTACTCACAGATTCAAAGCCAGGGACTGGTTTCACTCAGAGCCCCCTCCCATTCTGTAAGGCCTCTCCAAGGGAAAAGGCAACGAGGCTCTTAATTGTTTGGGAATAATCATTCTGTCATGTTCTTGATTGAAAAGAGAAAATGCATCACGGACCGTCGAGACCGAGCCAGGATGATGATAATAAAATTCTTACTGCAGACATCCCGGAAGAAACCACAGAGATCACTTGTGTTCCTCAAAGGCAGTGCTAACCCGACTTACTCTCTTCGTCACTGGAGCTTTGAACAGCTTGCTTGTTAGATTGTTTTTGTTTTAGGGAGAAGTGTGACGGCTACGATTAAAGATATGGACAAAGCCTGTCTAATATCCCGGGGCGTCTCTGCAACCTGATGTTACGAGCTTCCTGGACAACAATAGAAGCATCTCTGGCAAGACGGCCATCAAGTGTTTTCTTTTTCTCTTTCTGTTTTTGGTATGATTCATGAAAAAAAGAAGAAATGCCCACAAACCAAAGCTCACAGTTCTCCAATTAGCAGGTCACTCCTAGCCAGCGGGACAAATGACCACGCGGTAAAGACGTCCCGTCTCTGACCGCCAACACCCCCCCCCCCCCCCCCACCCGCCCGCCGGCCCGCCCGGTAACATGTAGCACCCACCTTTCCTCCCAGCCCAAGCGTGGAGGTGCGTGGCGGCGGCGGCTAGCGGCGTTAGCTGTTATGGCGGCGGCGGCGGCGGCGGCGGGCGCCAGACCCAGCCCAACCCAAACAACCCGGCCGAGTACTGCTCCACCGTCCCCCCCCTGCAGCAGGCCCAGGCCTCTGGGGCGCTGGGTTCCCCCCCGCCCACCGTCATGGTGCCCGTGGGAGTCCTCAAGCCGGCCTGCTCCGAGGGTACGACCTAAACCCCCCCCCTCCCCACCCCCCTAAACCCCAACCCCCCCCAGCCGCTACACCCTCGGCTCTGCAGAGCTATAATTGCTCTTTTTTTTTTCTTATAATAATCTGCTGGATCTGCACCCTGGCCCGGCTTGACCTGTTTGGTTCACCCACCACCCCTAAATGCTTTCCGCTCTTTAGTGATGTCACAGAACATGGCGGCGTGCTTGCTTGTCCCCTGCAGTTATTTTTTATTTTTTTCTAAAGAGATTCTCTTGGGAACTACTTTTGTACCTCCCGGAAGCAGTGATTGCAGGTTTGGAACCCCCCCCCCCCCCCTTTGCGTTTTCTCCCTGTTTTGGTCTTTTTAGAGTTTTCTAGTGTGCGATTAACAAAAAAAATTGCAATTGTGATTGCATTCCCGTCCCCCCCAGGGCTGCTGACGCGGGAGCAGAGGAGGGTGTGGTTCGCCGACGGACTCCTACCCAACGGGGACGGCACCGAGTCGGCCAAGACCCCCAACCCGGTCCCGGACCCTGGGTCTCGATCCACGGCTGGCTCCCTTTTCTCTACCAAATGTACCCCCTCGAACGCCTCGGAGGTAAGACCCCCGCCCAGACCCCCTCCCCACCGCCGCTGCACGTTCCAGTCCTTTCAATGCCAATTCCCCCGCGAAGACCAAAAACAGCCTCTTCTGGTTGGTCCACTGACCGCTACAATGCAGCCTTTTGTTTGCGTGTAGCTGCTTTCTGGGCCAAGGCGAGCGCTACAGAAACACACGCTTACCAGGAAATATCCTGGCTTAGAGCTGGACAAAGGACTGCTGTAGGTCTTCTACAGGGGGGGAATGTAATCAATTCATAGTTTCTGATAAGCTACTAGTGAAGAAAAGTGGGGCTTGGAGCAGATGACAGAACTACATATGGGGTTGTTTGATGTGTATTTTTATAAACTACAGTCTGGGAAGCAAAAGTTGCATGGATTAATTGTGTTTGATTGTGAAATTGCGGTTGGGGCTTTTTACAAAAGGCCCACTTTTGAGAGAGAGAGAGAGAGAGAGAGAGAGAGAGAGAGAGAGAGAGAGAGAGAGAGAGAGAGAGAAGAGAGAGAGAGAGGAGAGAGAGAGAGAGAGAGAGAGAGAGAGAGAGAGAGAGAGAGAGAGAGAGAGAGAGAGAGAGAGAGAGAGAGAGAGAGAGAGAGAGAGAGAGAGAGAGAGAGAGAGAGAGAGGAGAGCGCTAAGAAGCTGTCTGCCCCCCCCCCCCGACCCCTCTCTGCTCCGGTTTAATTAGCCAGCCGCCCACACAGCCCCTGTCCCGGTGGCAGAGGGCAGGGCGCTGTCACCCCGTACAGTAGAGGGTTAAGGCGCTCCGGGCCACCCTCCAGCGGGTCTGGGTGTTCTGACCCTGAGCCAGCCGTCGCCGCGCTGGGCCCGGCTGATAGAGCTTTGGTTCTGTGCTAGGCGAGGAATTTGAATTATGATATCTTTTCGATTTGGTTTGTTTTGTCGGTTATATTATTACCCTGGAATAAGCGTATTGCATATATCTTATCTTCTTATAAATGTAACTGTTTTAAAAAGTATTGTTTTGAAGTTGGTGGAATGTGATCCCCTGTATGGGTGGCCGGTGAGTGTCGGTGCCCAGTCTGTGTTCTCCTGTGCATCCGCCAAGAGAAGGCTTGACCTTGAGTACTGACCGGCTGCCTGAATACAAATGAGTCGCGTCCAGGTTTAAAATCAGCGCGTCAGGCTTTTTATCACAGATGGCCCTTTCACACCGCCGCAAAATCGGAGCCCGTTCCGGGCCGGTTCGGAGCTAGAGCCAGGGTTTTGGTTTCACACCGCCAAAGAACCGGCTCCGGCCCCTAAAAACCGGTTCAACTCAAGCCCCAGTTGTGAGCTGGGCTAGAACGGGAACCGCTTTACGCCAGGGGCAGGGGGCGGGGTTATCCTTACCGTCATAAACAGGAAGACAAACGAAGACCGGCATTTTTAAAAACACTGAAGTAAACGATGGACATTATCACAGATTCGCTGGATCTGTTGTGCTTGGTTGCCTAAGTAGGCGCCCAAAGCGAGGAGAAAAACTTGAACAGCTGCCGCGTATTCCACCGTTGTTGTGTTTGAAACTGCGAGGGTTGCCGGTAAAAGCGGAGACGTATGCAGACGTTTGAAGTGACGTCATGACGTTGCTCTCGCCGGCTCCATGGCTGGCTCTCGCCGGTGTGAAACCAACCGGTTCGTAACTGGGATAAGGCTGGAACCAGTTTGGAACTGGCCCTAGCACCAGCCCGGAACTGGCTCTCGGTTCTTTTTGGTGTGAAAGCCCCAAGTGTGGGCCGTGCATGCGCTTTTATTAACCCCTTCATTTTCTCTTGTGTGTGTGACACGTTGTGTATGTCAAAGGTTGTATCAGCGATTCTATGCCGAAACACAAATGATCACGTTCATCTCATCATTTGTGGTTATGGTAGTTTTTACTGGATGCACAAAGCGCGGAAGGGAGGGGCGCGCTGGCTCTGTTTGTTTGGGATCTCGCTTCAAATACCGACAGAAGTGACGTCACCCGACACATCGCTGTGGTAGATGGCCCTCTGATTCCTGTCCTCCTCCTCCTCTTCCTCTTCCTCCTCCTCCTCTTCCTCCTCAGGCGTCTAGGGGCCCAGGGCCCGGGGGCGGGGCCCTTGCGGCGGGGAGCCCCGTGGGCAGCTCCCTCAGCCTGATCCCGGAGGACGGCCTGCCTCCCATCCTGATCTCCACGGGAGTCAAAGGAGGTACGGGAGGCCACGTCACAGGTGCTTGCCTTCATCCCTCGCCACACAGCTGCCTCCTCCTCCTCCTCCTCTTCTTCCTCCTCTTCCTCTTCCTCCTCCTCCTCTTCCTCCTCCTCCTCCTTACCCTCCTCCTCTTCCTCCTCCTCTTCCTCTTCCTCTTCCTCTTCCTCTTCCTCTTCCTCCTCCTCCTCCTCCTCCTCCCTTCTCATTGTCTCTTGTGTTGTCGTTCTTCCTCTGTGATCACTGGCTCACCGCCATCGCTTCCGATGTGAACCGGGGGGGTGGGGGGGGGGGGGTGCCTTTTTGTTGTCACATGGCTTTGGGGAACGTTTGACCCCAAGTGTCGTGGTTTGTTGTGTGAAACGTGAGTCCTGGTAGCTGACCTTTCATCTCCCCTCACTGCCCCCCTCCCTCCCAAACTCCCCCCTCCCTCCCACACTCCCCCCTCTCGTCTCCCTCCGACTCCAAATGTCTCCCTCGATGTTCACCCCCTGACATCTCCAACGGCACTGCTCCTGCCCCCTCCGTCACCCCCGGCACAACCTTCATCACCTCCCCCATCATCATCATCATCATCACTACCACCTCCATCATCATCATCACTACCACCTCCACCATCATCATCTTCATCACTACCTCCACCTCCACCATCATCATCATCACCTCCACCATCATCACCATCTTGGTTCCCTCTTGGGCTCTTCTAATGAACCGACCTCCGCCTTCCTCCACCCATCCCTCCCCCCCCCCCCCTCCCCATCCCGGCTGACCTCCCCCTGGTGCCCTGACTCCACCCCCCCCCAGACTACGCGGTGGAGGAGCGGCCCTCGGAGATGGTGCTGCTGCAGCAGCTGGAGGAGGGCGGTCCCGACCCGCTGGTGTTCGTCCTCAACGCGAACCTCCTGGCCATGGTCAAGCTGGTCAACTGTGAGTACAGCGCTGGTGCTGACCGCGGGGCCTTGTGGGACGGTGTGGGTGTGTGGAGCGCCGTCAGACGGTGGCTGGGGTTAAGGGCCGTACCAACACAGTGTAGTTTAGCTCCATCACAATTCAAACACAAGACCGAAATGGTGTAAGGTGTACAGAGATTTATTTTTCGTAGGTCCTTCAGGATCTTATCTTTTTCTTATTATTAAGTATTATTATTATTATTTATTTTTTTTACAATTACTATGACTTGATTTGTATCCCTACGTAAGCATTCAGTTTCATTGATGATAGTCACAGGGGGTCTGGGGTATGTCACAGGGGGTCTGGGGTATGTCACAGGGGGTCTGGGGTATGTCACGGGGGGTCTGGGGTATGTCACGGGGGGTCTGGGGTATGTCACGGGGGGTCTGGGGTATGTCACGGGGGGTTCTGGGGTATGTCACGGGGGTCTGGGGTATGTCACAGGGGGTTCAGGGTATGTCACAGGGGGTCTGGGGTATGTCACGGGGGTCTGGGGTATGTCACGGGGGGTCTGGGGTATGTCACGGGGGTCTGGGGTATGTCACGGGGGGTCTGGGGTATGTCACAGGGGGTCTGGGGTATGTCACAGGGGGTCTGGGGTATGTCACGGGGGGTCTGGGGGGGTATGTCACAGGGGGTCTGGGGTATGTCACAGGGGGTCTGGGGTATGTCACGGGGGTCTGGGGTTATGTCACGGGGGTCTGGGGTATGTCACAGGGGGTTTCAGGGTATGTCACAGGGGGTTCTGGGGTATGTCACAGGGGGTCTGGGGTATGTCACGGGGGGTCTGGGGTATGTCACAGGGGGTCTGGGGTATGTCACGGGGGGTCTGGGGTATGTCACAGGGGGTCTTGGGTATGTCACAGGGGGTTCAGGGTATGTCACAGGGGGTCTGGGGTATGTCACAGGGGGTCTGGGGTATGTCACGGGGGTCTGGGGTATGTCACAGGGGGTCTGGGGTATGTCACGGGGGGTCTGGGGTATGTCACAGGGGGTCTGGGGTATGTCACAGGGGGTCTGGGGTATGTCACGGGGGTCTGGGGTATGTCACAGGGGGTCTGGGGTTATGTCACGGGGGGTCTGGGGTATGTCACAGGGGGTCTTGGGTATGTCACAGGGGGTTCAGGGTATGTCACAGGGGGTCTGGGGTATGTCACAGGGGGTCTGGGGTATGTCACGGGGGGTCTGGGGTATGTCACAGGGGGTCTGGGGTATGTCACGGGGGGTCTGGGGTATGTCACAGGGGGTCTTGGGTATGTCACAGGGGGTCTGGGGTATGATTTGTCAAGTCGGTGCCCCGTTGCTCCTTGGATGCTGTGGCTGTCGTCGTATTTTGATTTGTTGCGTGTTTTGTGTTTTCTTTTCATAGTAAGCAATGAACCAATGGTAGCCAGCGATGACTAAATATGACTTTTTAGACGTATTGCAGTAATTTCTCTCGGCTGTAATCACTAGATAGTTCCTTCCTGGCGGTGATAACATAACCATTTGCCTAACTATTGAAATTGTAATTCCTGGCTTCATGATCAATCGTCTTATTCTGAAAACAGCCCCATCTTATATTCAGGCTTTGAATGAACCGTTTATCCTTCCTCCCTTCCTTCCTGCCCTCCCATTGGCCAAGATGTGAACAGGAAGTGTTGGTACATGACCACCAAGGGCATGCATGCGGTGGGCCAGGCCGAGGTGGTGATCCTGCTGCAGTGCCTGCCCGACGAGAAGACAATCCCCCGGGACATCTTCACCCACTTCGTGCTCCTGTACCAGGAGGCCCTGACTGGTGGGTACCCCCAACCCCCCCCTAACCCTACTATTATTTATCCATCAATTTAATATTTAAAGAAAATATTTATATATAGATATATATGGCATATAAAATCCTCGCAGTACCCCATCACAAGGTCCCTACGTGTTCATACTTCAGTAGTTAATCCGTCCTTATACGGGAGACGGTGATACCGCATGTTCCCGCTGCCTTAGAATGGCGGAGGGTCTTTCCAACGTCATCTATGGCGCAAACCCCCTACAGGCAGATTGTGGAACTACAGGCCTTAGAGGAGCTACAGGCCGTCAGTGGAACTACAGGCCGCTAGAGGAACTACAGGCCGTCAGTGGAACTACAGGCCGCTAGAGGAACTACAGGCTGTCAGCGGAACTACAGGCCGTCAGTCGAACTACAGGCCGCTAGTGGAACTACATGCCACCACCCCCCCCCCCCCCCCCCCCCCCTATGGGCCAGTACAGGAACTACACTCCTCCGCACAAGCCTCCCCGACAGACGGTCATGGCGGCCCGGCCGCTTGCTCCCCCGCTCCCCCCCCCACCCTGTGTCAGACTTCGGCGCACGACGCTTCTTAGGATGCCGTTGAGCTGTCTTCTGCCCCCTCAGACCGAGACGCTAACATCCAGTGACTTTGACAGCTTGCTTGTCTGAGGGGGCAGAAGACAGCTCAACGGCGTCTTCCACCCCACCCCCCCTCCCAAGGGGTGGTCTTTTTATTAATCCGCTTCCCACTCGAACACAAACTCACGGCTGTGCAAGGAACCATTTCTTCCCTCGGTTGTCGTCTCTGGTTCTTCTGCATCCACTATCAGGGGGCTTCACCGGGGAGCTGTGATCTCTCCCACAGATAATTGGTAACATGACGCTAGGGAAGGTAACATAAAGTGGGCCGCAGCCCCCAGCCAGCAGGGGCAGTGAGCCAGTCATTCACCGTGGTTAAAGAGCTCCTTTTTTGGTCTGTATCAAGTCCTCGCAGACAAGAATAATCCTGGGAATTTAAGAGCCTTGTTGCTTTCACTCCATGCTTGGCGCTAGCCGCACAGTTTATTTCACCACTATCTCTCCACTTTTGACTTTGGTTTTGATTTCCTGGCTGCCTCTTCCTCGCTATCGTAATGATCTAAAGAGGCAGTCTTTGTTGTTTCAGAGTCCCCCTTCTTGTAGCCTCTTCCCAATCCTACTGGTTCATTCGTGTTTGACATTTATTTAGGACTTGTTTTGGATACGTTGCATTTCTCCTGTCAACCAAAACACGCACAACAAACTAAACGACTTACCAACCGTTGTTTAAGGTGGATGGCTGTTTTGTGTGTCGTGAACTCATATGAAACAAGTTCAAACTGAACTATGGAACTCTTTTACTTCACTTACTGAGCTAGAAAGTTTCCCAAGAAACGTGCCCATCCAGGAGTAAATCAGTCAGTCAATCAAGAAGATCTTCCCTATAAAAAGTGTTATTCTGGTCAACCTTTGCCCGCCCCCAGACCATGTGAAATATACTCCGCTATAACCGTAGCTACAACTCAGGCCACACGAGGCAGCGGATGTTCAAACACATAGTGCAGTTTTAAACCGGAAAAACAATTGTAATGGTTCCCATTCAAAAGTCCTAAACAAAAAAGTCTCACTCGTACAAATCAATCCACACTGCATCTCATCGATCCCCCCCTCCCCTCTCTCCCCAGGTAACGTCCTGGCCCACCTGAGCCACTCGTTCTTCACCCAGAGCTTCCTGGGCAGCCGAGAGCACGGCGGCTTCCTGTACGTCAGCCCCTCCTTCCAGTCCCTGCAGGAGCTGCTGCTCCCCAACCCGCCCTACCTCTTCGGCATCCTCATCCAGAAGTGGGAGACGCCCTGGGCCAAGGTGTTCCCCATCCGGCTCCTGCTGCGGCTGGGGGCAGAGTACCGATGTGAGCGGTGGGGGGGAGGTGTATTATTATCATTTTCATGGTAGACCTCCTCTATATGAGAGGATATAGGTGGTAGACCTCCTCTATATGAGAGGATATAGGTGGTAGACCTCCTCTATATGAGAGGATATAGATGGTAGACCTCTATATGAGAGGATATAGGTGGTAGACCTCTATATGAGAGAATATAGGTGGTAGACCTCTAGAGAGGATATAGATGATAGACCCCTATGAGAGGATATAGGTGGTAGACCTCTATATGAGAGGATATAGATGGTAGACCTCTATATGAGAGGATATAGGTGGTATACCTCCTCTATATGAGAGGATATAGATGGTAGACCTCTATATGAGAGGATATAGATGGTATACCTCCTCTACAGTATATGCAAGGATATAGGTGGTAGACCTCTATATGAGAGGATATAGGTGGTAGACCTCTATATGAGAGGATATAGATGGTAGACCTCTATATGAGAGGATATAGATGGTAGACCTCTATATGAGAGGATATAGGTGGTAGACCTCTATATGAGAGGATATAGGTGGTAGACCTCTATATGAGAGGATATAGGTGGTAGACCTCTATATGAGAGGAATATTAGGTGGTAGACCTCTATATGAGAGGATATAGATGGTAGACCTCTATATGAGAGGATATAGGTGGTATACCTCCTCTATATGAGAGGATATAGGTGGTAGACCTCTATATGAGAGGATATAGATGGTAGACCTCTATATGAGAGGATATAGATGGTAGACCTCCTCTATATGAGAGGATATAGGTGGTAGACCTCTATATGAGAGGATATAGGTGGTAGACCTCTATATGAGAGGATATAGATGGTAGACCTCTATATGAGAGGATATAGATGGTAGACCTCTATATGAGAGGATATAGATGGTAGACCTCTATATGAGAGGATATAGATGGTAGACCTCTATATGAGAGGATATAGATGGTAGACCTCTATATGAGAGGATATAGATGTTAGATCGCTCCCAGCTTGTAAATCCTGCCTGCCAAATCCCACCGCTGTAGAGAAAAGTCCAACAAAAATCCATCATTGCACTTGCAGCCCATCCCGTGGACAGCGAAAAAACCCAAATCCGACCCATTACTAATGGATGGGAGGGAGAGGCCCGGCTAGGATTTCACCTCCATTATTCTCAGCCATAACACAGTAAAATATTAACACATGAGGTCATTTAGAAATCTCAGCCCTCTAAGTCGATTGTCAGCCTGAAGAACCCTCCTGGTGTGTGTGTGTGTGTGTGTGTGTGTGTGTGTGTGTGTGTGTGTGTGTGTGTGTGTGTGTGTGTGTGTGTGTGTGTGTGTGTGTGTGTGTGTGTGTGTGTGTGTGCGCGTGTGCAGTGAGCCACTCATTAGGCTTTAAGTGTGAAAAGGGATTTTTTTTTCTTCATTTTGCTCCAACCAAATCCCCCTGAAAGCGAGACGCTGCTGCCTGGCGCAGTGACTGCTGGCCTGGACTAAGCCCCATGCCTAGCCACCCGTATTCACGTGACGGAATACATTATCAAAAGCCACTTAGATCTGTGTGGGCTGCAGAATGTGAACCTTAACACACACTCACCTGTTTCCATATCTTTGACGGCCCGGTCGCTCCAGTGTCAAGTGTTTATGAGTCAATCCTGTGAGGTGGACGCCAGTACAGCCTATTTATAGTGTAATAAATGAACTTGTGGAGTAAGATGTAATTTTCCGGCTGTCTGCGGAGATAAGGCTTCCAAATAGGCTAATCTAAAAAGCTTTGGTTGCTGGTGCAACGCTGACATCTTTCCCTGCTCATGGATTAGAAGCTGTCCTCTGAAGTAGAGAAAAGCCTTTACGTTATTTGCTGTGTGTGTGTGTGTGTGTGTGTGTGTGTGTGTGTGTGTGTGTGTGTGTGTGTGTGTGTGTGTGTGTGTGTGTGTGTGTGTGTGTGTGTGTGTGTGTGTGTGTGTGTGTGTGTGTTGATGTCCCCGTTTCATTTAGTGGCCCATATAAACGATGAACTGAAACAGTGAGAATACATGGTTAAACAAAAAGGATTCATGCATCGAGGGAAGTTCCATTTAATCATTAAATTTGAATAACGTGAACGCACAAATAAAAAAGAAAAGCACACAAATCAACCAACATCCGTTTCCAGTTGGGGAAGGATCATGCTTGCAGTAGGGAGTTGAACCCTCTGCTGAACTGTGTTCCATCCCAAATGGCCGTAGCCTGCCTCAAGGCCCTTGTGTCATTTAGCAGACGCTAAGTGACACAAAACGACAACGTTGGCAGCAGGACAGTCATGCTTGCGGCCTAATTGCCCTGACGTTATTGTGTCTTTTTTTCCAGTCTATCCGTGCCCGCTGTTCAGCGTGCGATACAGGAAACCCTTGTTTGGAGAGACCGGCCACACCATCATGAATCTTTTAGCAGTAAGTTCTTGGCTTACAGACCCCTCTATTCGGTATCTTCCATGAGGCGTTAACAAGATAACGTTTAATGCGTTGGGAAGACGCCTTTTGTACAATTTAAGTATTTTTTTTTGTATCTACCATCTGCCGTCGTCAGTCCTCTTTATGATGGTGACGTTAATTCAGTCGAGTGCTTTGTTAATCCCGATGGAAACTATTCCTGTCCGAATCGCTCTGCTCAAGATAGAAATAATATCAACGCAGAATCTAAAGCATGCAATAAAATACGCGAATGCAGAAAAATATGGAACGCATAATAAAGTAAAATGTAGTCCGAATGCTGGCACACTGCAGGTTCAAGGGACATATTAAATTTGGACGTCTGAAAGTTGCACGTTGAGTTACACGTTGAGTGTGGCGTGAAGTGTCCTCTGGAGAAGGCAGTCTCCAGCACGTCTCCTGAGTCTCCTTTTCCCTCCGTCTCTGTCCTAGGACTTCCGTAACTACCAGTACACTCTGCCCGTGGTGAAAGGGCTGGTGGTGGACATGGAGGTGAAGAAGACCTGCATCAAAATCCCCAGCAACCGCTATAACGAGGTAGGGACCCTCGCTCTCCCCACCCACTGTGTAGCACAACGACCCTCCACCCTCACCCCCCTGCTGTAGGGACGCTCGGTTATGGAACAAAAACATAGTCACGGTTATTCTGGTCAATATTGAAATCACGATTATTCAAACGATTATTTTTGAGCTTGAAAACATGATGTGTTTATTCAGCATGCCTCTCCCAAAAATACACTTTGTATCTGAGAACATTGGAAAAAAAATACACAAAATGGGCAAAAATGAAATGTTGAAATCTAAAATAATGTACAGATTTGTATCCAGCTGTTCGGCACTTTCTATAAAAGCTTTAATGAAAAATAAAAAATAGAAAACTCGATTCTATTGGATTTCTTAATCGTTTGACGCAAAAAAAAAAATGGAAAGCGCGATTTGATCAATCGGCCAGCCCTACCCTACTGGCATGTGTTCAGGGGCCTTAGAATATGGGGTTTTTGTCAAGGATGGGACATACGCGACAGTCTCGAGTGTGTGTGTGTGTGTGTGTGCGTGTGTGTGTGTGTGTGTGTGTGTGTGTGTGTGTGTGTGTGTGTGTGTGTGTGTGTGTGTGTGTGTGTGTGTGTGTGTGTGTGTGTGTGTGTGTGAGTATATTTATATACTCACGCTTGTGTGGAAGGATGTTCTAACACTACTCCGCTGACCTAGCCCTTCATATCTAACCATCGCCCTGGAGGTTCAGTAGCAGCTGCTACTGCTAATGCTACTACTGCCATTAACCCTTCTTATGCTGCTACCACCACCACTAAAACTACCACTAATACCACCAGCTAGGGCTGGGCGATTAATCGAATTGTTATCGCGATTTCGATTTTAGCGTCAAACGATCACAAAATTAACATAATCGAGTTTTTCGATTTGAAAAAAAAATAAGATTTATTTTTTTATTTTTCATTTTATGTTTTATAGAAAGGGCAGAACAGCTAAATACACATCTTTGTAATTATTTTAGATTGAAGCATTTTCCTTTTGACCATTTTGTGTATTTTTTGTTCGTAGTTCCAAAGTTTTTTTGGGGAGACCATCTGAATAAATACAACATTCTTTCCAACTCAAAAATAATCGTTTGAATAATCGGATTTCAATATTGACTAAAATAATCGTGATTATGATTTTTCCCATAATCGAGCAGCCCTACCACCAGCACTAATTGCTTACAGGCCGTCTCTTAGAGCAATTTAGATTCACACAACGTTGTAGTCCTCCTCGACATGGCTCACATTAAAACCCATCATTCGCAGCATACCTCGAAAAAAAAATAGCATATTGCAAATGTGTGTAAACTGAGACACGGTGGTGTGAAGGAAAAGTTTCATCTTTGAAGCTAACAGGAGCACCGAAACGCTCCCGATTAAATGACGCCCATTTGAAGGGAGCCACCCATTGGCTGATGGCTTCCATCTTTTGGCGGGCGACGCGGTGACGGATCCCTAACCCTAACACAGTGACTGGGAGGGACGGGACGCTCGCGCCCTGTCTGAAGAGCGGGCCCGCAGCACTCTCATCATGACCCCCCCCAAGAGGGGAAACCTTTCATCGCTGAGCCCTTAGGTTAACATATCAAACTAAAAACTGTTCAGAGCAGTGAAGGTCTTGGGTAAAGGCACACAGTGGGTGTACAGCGTCAACACACCAAGATAAGATAAGAAAAATGTAGAATGTAACAAATAGAAGTTGCAGTGTACCCGTGTATCCACGTGCATCGAAGGACTTAACGTGGCGCGTGCGGTCCGGTTGGCGTTCGGTGGGAAACGCGTCTTTGGTTCCCATATTCTGCAGGCGAGGAGTGGCTGTGGCTCTCTCTCAGCACTCGGCCCGTAAAGGCATTGACTCTGGGGCAATTAGGCTTAGCCGGTGAGCGAGCCTCCCTCGGAACAAGTCATGTCATGCCTTCAGTACCCCCCCCCCCCGACCCTAGGGGGACGGGGGAGTTCATCCTTCCCTCGTCTCCTTCTGTCCTTGCCAGCTGATGAAGGCCATGAACAAATCCAACGAGCACGTGCTGGCCATGGCCGCGTGCTTCAACGACCGCGCCGACTCGCACCTGGTGTGCGTCCAGAACGACGACGGCAACTACCAGACGCAGGCCATCAGCATCCATCACCAGCCGCGCAAAGGTCGGCCTCCTGCTCTCCACCTTCTCCTCCTCCTCCTCCTCCTCTTCCTCTTCCTCCTCCTCCTCCTCCTCCTCCTCCTCCTCCTCCTCTTCCCCCTCCTCCTCCCCCTCCTCCTCCTCCTCCTCCTCCTCCTCCACTTTCTCTTTCTCCTCCTCCTCCTCCTCTCC
>OLKM01003151.1:32803-35303 GCA_900291075.1 Melanogrammus aeglefinus | reverse complement strand
TCTCTCTCTCTCTCTCTCTCTCTCTCTCTCTCTCTCTCTCTCTCTCTCTCTCTCCCCCCCCGTTGGACTTCTCATCCTGTCCTCCTCCGCCTCACGCTCCTTTCCTCACATCTCTGTCTCCTCACCGACAGCCAGAAACTCATCCCTCCTGACATTTGTTTCCAATCTAGAGCCCCATGCCGTAATTTTCCATGCTGCCGACCTGCAATAATAGCATTAACCTATGGTGCTGGAGAAGACCGCCGGAGAATCCCTCTGCCTGCTGTCCTCCTCCTCCCCCTCCGGCTCCTCTGCTATCTCCAACTCTCTTTGTCTTTTTTACTACCTCCATTCCTCTCTCCCTTTCTCAAGAGATCTCTCTCTCTATCACTGCCTGGTGCTCCTGCTGGTCTCATTACCTTTCTCTCTTTCTTTCTCTCTTTTCACCTCCCCCCTCTCTCTCATTCTTTCTCTCTCTCATTCTCTCTCTCTCTCTCTCTCTCTCTCTCTCTCTCTCTCTCTCTCTCTCTCTCTCTCTCTCTCTCTCTCTCTCTCTCTCTCTCTCTCTCTCTCTCTCTCTCTCTCTCTCTCTCTCTCTCTCTCTCTCTCTCTCTCTCTCTCTCTCTCTCTCTCTCTCTCTCTCTCTCTCTCTTGTATATAAAAACGATATAAAAACTTTATGTTTTTATATCACTCATTTAATTTCATTCCATTAAGTTGGCTGCAAGATGGGATTCTCTGCACCACCCAAGTCATTTCATTTTCTCATGACCAAGCCACAAAACAGAACCAGCGACCCATGCTGTTGGTTCTGTTCATTTTCTGGCTGCTTTGTTGGTTTCACCCGGCAGTGACTTGATCTCTCTCAGCAACTACGGCTCCCGGTTCTCCGACCTTAAACCTTTTTTAAAACAAATCCAATCGTCCCATGAACACATGGCCGTCCAGAACCATTCATCTGATCACAGGGGAGCCATGGAAATGTTTCATTGTACGTCACTTTGAGAAACACATGCCGTCGTAATGCTCCTAAAGTTGCTTCCACATTTACCGGTAATGCAGACGCGGGTCACGGTGAAGTCAGGCCCCTTTACTGCTGGGAAAACACGGATCTTTAAATGTGTATTTAAGTGTGTGCTTAAATATTCACAGACACACATTTGCCTCCGATCAGGGAGATTACACGTGGAAGGTCTGTTTAGGGTCACCAGACTAGAAACATCATTTGTTATCTGCACGTCTTTATCAGAACAACCATCAACTATTTCTACCCTGCATAACTTGGGGTCATAATGACATTAGGCTGAGTGTGGCAGCTTGCGTCGGCCTAGCATTGAGTGTGTGCGTGTGTGTGTGTTTGTGTATGTGTGCTTGCAGCGCGCAATTTGTTATTAGCATTAGTCTTCCATGTGTTTCCGTGCATGCCATGAGTGTAACTACCTCTGTGTGTATGCACGCGGGAATATGTCTGAATGTAAATGAAACGCAGCCTCTATCCCATTAATTCTTCGACCATTTTCTTTTTTTTTTTAAGCTGTCGTCTGAGATTAATTCATCATTGCCAGGAGGGAGCTATCAGGGGATGGACAGGGAGAAACGAGGGCCTTTTCCCCTGGGCTGGCCTGCATATTAACACCACAGCAGGAGACCATTGAAGAGAGACGCCGCTCCCACTGAGCCCTTCTGCTAATCTCATTTTCTCTGTATTAGCATACAAGCTGTGGACTGCTGCAGCCTTCCTGGTTAATGTTCTAGATGCATGCTGAATGTTTAGTGTCAGCCCATGTCAATGAAACAAGACTATATGTTTTTTTTCTGGAGGTCAGAAGGGAACAAGAAACAAGTGAGAAAAACCAAAGAGAAAATACCCCCAAAAATGTGAAATTAAAAAAAATAGTATGACAAATGATTTGGAAAGAATCCAGCTGGTTATGGCTAGAACGACGGTCTGTTAGGAAGTGTACATCTGGTATGCAGGTCGTTTCTCAAAGAGACTACAGTAGAGACATAATATTGGGATAATGAATGGCTGTGCGCATGCCGTGAGGGAGGCTGATCGGTTGACTTGATGTGCTGCTACACGTAACTCAGCAAATCCTAATCACCTGTGGTGAATCCATGACCCCGTCTCGACCCCGTTTTCAACCTGCTCCCTAGTCGGTCTCGAAAAATTCTCGAGCTGCGTTTAGCTCACTTACACCTACCGGCCCTCCCCTCAACTCCTCCCACTCTAAGCTCCGCCCATTGCAAAAAAAAGGGTTTAGGAGTGTAGCTTCTTTAGCTTCTTGTGCTAGCTTCGTTAGCTTCTTGTGCTGTCCTCTGGGACCCAAATCCCCACTCTTCACGACTGCTCCTTCTGTGTGTGTCAATACGAAATCAGAAGTCAGAAAGAGTTTCATCAGCCCAGTAAGCTTTCACAAACAATTCATGTGTTGTGGTGTATCATTATGCAAACAAGATACACAAGTATGATAACCCCACATAATAGAAAAATACATAAACACCTAAACACAGAGGCTGC
>OLKM01003151.1:22803-25303 GCA_900291075.1 Melanogrammus aeglefinus | reverse complement strand
CTCTCTCTCTCTCTCTCTCTCTCTCTCTCTCTTCTCTCTCTCTCTCTCTCTCTCTCTCTCTCTCTCTCTCTCTCTCTCTCTCTCTCTCTCTCTCTCTCTCTCTCTCTCTCTCCCTGTCTCTCTCTCTACCACTCCCTCTCCCTCTCTCTATCACCCGGTAGACCCAGTAATGATTTGTTGTTCTCCAGCCACCGGGGCCCCACACAGGGCCCGGTGGCTGGAGGCTGGAGGGCCAGCGGCAGCAGCCCTGCACGCGGCCAGACCACCGCAGCCTTAAGCCTTGGCCGCGGTGCCGGGCGGCTGGGAGGGGATCAAGCGAACACATCCAGGGTGACTTAAACACAAGACAGGGGGATTACAGCCCGCAGGTGGAGGGTCTGAAGGTCGTAACTGGAGGCGGGCAGAAAGGCTAGGAAGGGTTTCCATGAAGTCAGCCTAGTAGGACTACTGCCCCCGGGGGACCTGTGGGGAGGTAAACCTGCTGGATGAGGCCCTGGAGGTGAGCGATGAATGCAGTATAAAATACATTTTCTTCAGCATTCGTAAAAGGGTCAGTGACTATAGTGTTGAACTCGTGTCTTCATTTAATATTCAAGACTTAGTTACTAATAATAGGAGTATACATTATACAAGTAACAAGTATTAGATAGGAGAAGAGCATGATGTCCTAAGTAATTAATTTCATATGTAGTGTTGTTGAACGCAAGGGGGTTTACGGACCCATTATGTCCACCGCAAGGGCCTGACGTGCGGCTCCCAAAAACCTTGCGTTGAGGCGACGCAGGAGGCAGGGCTTTGATTGGTCCGCTCACTAAAACCCTACACAGAGCCAAAACAGGTTCACTACTGTGGTTATTGCGTTGCGCCGACGTGGATCCATCATTTAGCCTTTAGCAGGTCAGTTAGGATGGATCCCCCCCCCCCCCTTCCCCTTAATCCCACTTCACCTTATCCTCCAAATAACAAAACGCAAGCCGCAAGATCCTAGAATACGCCACTAATCTCTCGGAGTGGGGAATTCAAATCAGACCAGGATTAGTGTAATTCTATTTCATGCATTCCTTTTTTTTTCTCTCCGTGTGAATGTCATTGATTCAGAGAACCCCACCTCCCGCCCCCCCCAATCCCCCCCCCCACACACCCTCCCCCAGCCTCCCACACCTCCCCAGCCTCCCCACCCTCCCACAGCCTCCCACACCCTCCCCAGCCTCCCACACCCTCCCCCCAGCCTCCCACACCCTCCCCCAGCCTCCCCCACCCTCCCCAGCCTCCCACACAATCGGAATCTGCTTGGATTGTTGAAATGTCATTCAAATGAAGATGAATGTGCATTTCATGGCCATGAAATAATGATACATTTCTTCCCTATAATTCAATAAGGAGAGTAATCAAGTCTCTGTGTAGCGCTGATCCCATGTACTCGGTCATGAACAGTGTCTACAGTTACACGACAACGCATAGTGCTAATGGAATGCTGATGGTCCTTATTATATTTCACCAGATCATCTGGGGTCCTATCTTGATGGACGCAACATACTTGTGTTGACCTACTATTGTCTGGGGCCAGGCTGTCGTCTGCGGCCACTCCAATGTCTGGGTGCAGGGTAACTTATGGAGCAGTTTAATGTCTAGTCCAGTTAAATGTCTGGGTGCAGGGTAACTTATATTGCAGTTTAATGTCCATAATGAGTCCATTAGGAGGAGCAGTGTCGCCAGCACTTCCTGTCCAGAGGAAGAGAAGTTCAAACAGGGGCTTATGTCTCTTAGACTTCCTGATGCGGCACACACAAGCATAACACACACACACACACACACACACACACACACACACACACACACACACACACACACACACACACACACACACACACACACAGACACACACACACACACACGTGCACCGTCATGCACACAAACACAAATGCAGGCATGCATACACACACACACAAAAAAACACACTTTCACGCACACACGTATACATACACAAACATTCACATATACACATGCACGCACGCACGCACGCACGCACGCACGCACGCACGCACGCACGCACGCACGCACGCACGCACGCACGCACGCACGCACACACACACACACACACACACACACACACACACACACACACACACAAACACATATACACACATTCACACCTATTCCCACATACATTTGTGCACACTGATTCTTTAATCTTCATCAACATGACATCCAATGTTCATACATCTAACTGTCAATATATTTATACACACGCACACACGTGCGCATACACACACACATACACACACAACCACGCACAATGTGTAGATTGAGGGTGTTGGAGAGGACAGGGGCTGAGATCAATCAATTACCGGCCAGAGCTGCTCTGTAATTAAAGCCCCCCGTAAATCACTGCACAGGTAATGAGAATGAGTGAATGGGACAGTCCACACACACACACACACACACACACACACACACACACACACACACACACACACACACACACACACACACACACACA
>OLKM01003151.1:0-10000 GCA_900291075.1 Melanogrammus aeglefinus | reverse complement strand
CACATTGGAGACAGATGCCATGATATGCGCTCACACTAAATTATGCAAGTTGTTTATTTTGACATTTGAACCGGAAACTACAATTTTGGGGGAAAGGTTGTACCGGTCTTAAACAATGGACCAACCATAATCTATTTCTCCCTACTAAACACTCTGTCTATATATAACTATATCTATCGATAACAATATGCATTTATAACATTTAGAGCATCAAGAACAATCGCTTGGTACAATTGCATCCATCAAAAATTGTATTGGCTATAACCAAAGTCATCTATTACTTCATCCTGTACTCCTTGTTTAAACAACTCAATCTATAATGCTTTCAATCTATAACCCCACCCCGTCATAACAGTGTCCATCTGATCGAGTTGCCCCAATGAACCCTACATGTGGGTCATGTGGCCAGGCAGTTAAAAACCAATCCTCTCCAAATTAGCGTTCTCCACACTACGCCTATAGCTGACGTGGCCAATCAGGACGAGACGGTCCGAGGAAGACCGAGCGGGCAGGCCGTTTAAAAACTCATCCAGGGCAAATTAAGATTGCAGTCACGCCGCGTCAACGTGGTTTAAGCGGACGTCACACTCAAACTAAGTGATCGATGTAGAGGTGTGTAGCGCACGTGCAAAAACAAGAACCCTCCGAGATGCAGACACACACACACACTCGCACAATGTGTGTACACACATTTAATCTACAAATCAATAAACAAACTAATACCTGAGATAGATACACAGTCACAAACAAGGACATTGCGCTAATCAGACATACGCACATGGGCACATGCATAAACACACACTCCTTGAGGAGGGTGTGGGGACCGCTAGGACACACAGAAGCGCACGTACAAACACTTATAGCTCCATGGATACTGTATGAATCGTGTCTTCTGAAGTCTTTCTTTCTTCCTGTCTTCCATGCTCTACGGTGCCTTTGCTTGGTCACTTTCACTCTGTCGGCCGTCTGCCGTTTATCTTTTTTCCCTTTATTCTCTCTCTTGTTCTCTGTTCTCTCATCTTTCTTTTCTTTTCTCTCTCTCTCTCTCTCTCTCTCTCTCTCTCTCTCTCTCTCTCACTCTCTCTCTCTCTCTCTCTCTCTCTCTCTCTCTCTCTCTCTCTCTCTCTCTCTCTCTCTCTCTCTCTCTCTCTCTCTCTCTCTCTCTCTCTCTCCTTCTCTGTCTCCTGCACTGTGGGTCAGTCTGGTAGTGATCAACCACGCTGATCGTTTCAAAACGAGCAGAACTAATGCAGAGCAGAGCGAGAGACGTGAGGTAGAGGACACTCTCACTCAAACACACACACACACCACACTACACTACGACACTCACACATCACACACACACACACACACACAACCACACACACACACACAACACACACACAGCACACACACACACACACACACACACACACACACTAATCACTCTCTTACACACAAACACACACACACAGTCATGTTGACACACACACACACACACACACACACACACACACACACACACACACACACACACACACACAACACACACACACACACACACACACACACACACACACACACACACCACACACACACACACAAACACGTTGGGAGAGCAGCATATAGATGGAGGCATTGAATAGGGAGGAGGGGTTTCCATGGCAGCAGGGATGTTTGGTCATTGGGGTCAGACATCAAACAGAGGAAGAAGGCTCCCTCAAAGAGGAATATGAAATATGGGATAGTAAGAATCCAAATATCTGTTCAATCAGAGCAGAGTATATGTATGTTTGTGATTGTGTGTGTGTGTGTGTGTGTGTGTGTGTGTGTGTGTGTGTGTGTGTGTGTGTGTGTGTGTGTGTGTGTGTGTGTGTGTGTGTGTGTGTGTGTGTGTGTGTGTGTGTGTGTGTGTGTGTGTGTGTGTGTGTGTGTGTGTGTGTGTGTGTGTGTGTGTGTGTGTGTGTGTGTGTGTGTGTGTGTGTGTGTGTGTGTGTGTGTGTGTGTGTGTGTGTCTGTATGTGTGCCGTGTCGTGATTGACCATCAGGTTCTTATTTCTAGCATCTCAGACAGAACATCTGTGCCAACGCTCCACTCTTCATTCTCCTCATCCATCTATCAGACCCTCTGTCAAGGGCATCCGTCTTTGTGTCTGTCAGGCTGTCCATCTGTGCATCCATCTTAGCACCGTGCTGGGCGACTGCTACATTGTTCCGGCTCCTCTCTCAGATCTTCAGCCCTCCTTCCTTCCAAGGCTCTCCATCTCTGACGAGATGGGTATTCTTTGTTATAGAATGATCCCTCGATCGTGTTAAAACTTGACAGTTCATAGCTAAATGTTGAGAGGAGTTCTGAAAAATGCTTTTATAGTAACATTAGGTATCTGGATTCCATTTAGGGATTCTGTAGTGGATGATGTTGATTCTTTTCAGTTTGTTTCAGACTACTGGAGACATTCTGAAAGTGCTACTCCATCCAACTTTAGTTTCTTACCGTTCTGTGGGAAGTCCTGCCTCTTTTTGTCTGATTGGTCAGAACCTTTGCCTTCCAAGGTTAACCCAGTTGTCTCTTTTCCCCTCATCACTTTGTCGCTCTCAGGGCTAATTCCATCCATTGTTTCTTGCTCTACATCACCAGGGTTGTGTGCACTATGGATGTAAAGGTATACACCATCACGCTGGGCGTGCGAGTGCGAGTACACATGGGGAAATCAACAAGGTGAAAGAGGCAGATAAGAGACTGACAGAGAGTGGCAAGGACGGAGAGGGAATAAAGAGATGGACGCAGAGGAAGCAAAGGAAAGAAGATGAGATTGAGAGAAGGGCTGAAGACGAGTGACGAAGGTTAAGTTTAGTTCTATACTTAAGGGACATGGCAGTAAGCATGGTTGTATGTTTTGTTGTTTTGATTTTGGTTATTCCTTTACCTTGCTCACTGAGCTTTATTTTCATTTTAATGGCTATGAAATTATTCAGCTAGTATTTCTTTCGTTGCTGTCTGTGTTCCGTCCATCCCATTCCCTATTTTTGTCTCTATCTCCCTCTCTTTACAGTGTCAGTAAAGTTACAATATTTGAGAGTTCAATTCAACTCCTTCCTTGTTATTCACCTCTCAACATATGTGTGTGTGTTTGTGTGTGGGTATGTGTTAGTTCGTATGTGGGTTTGCATGCTTATTCATGTTTCCAAACGCTTAACACCTACTACTAATCACCATCGTAGAACACTGCTTGGAGGAGTACAGTGACGTGTGTGTGTGTGTATATGTACGTGTGTGTGTGTGTGTGTGTGTGTGTGTGTGTGTGTGTGTGGTGTGTGTGTGTGTGTGTGTGTGTGTGTGTGTGTGTGTGTGTGTGCGTGTGTGTGTGTGTGTGTGTGTGGTGTGTGTGTGTGTGTGTGCGCACGTAATATGATGGATGTGATTTATGGTTCTGAGACCTTAAATAACATAACCTTACATCTCAAGATAACAAACACACATACATAAAGGCTCACTAACGGAAGGTCCTAGCATTTTGACTTTTTTTCTGGAGCAATCTGGAGCTGCATTCAGAGCATCCCCTGCTTCATTATCTTCCTTCATCTCCTTAAAGCAAAAAACTGCTTATTATTTGATCATTGCGGCTTGTTATTGGTCAAATTGCCTTGCTGCTTGCTCGTTTTAGGTGATCCAAGCCCCACAACCTTTAGAGGAAGTTATTTTAATTTATATTATTGTATTCTCAGGATACAACATCTTTAATGATCAAGCAATTGTATTCATCCATTGTTGTACCAAATCCAACAGGCCGTGCTGTGGCAGTGGGCATGGAAGTGATCGTTTAACTCTAACATTTTCATCAGAAGTTCAAAATGAAAAAGCAGGACTCTCTGAATGGCTTTGAAGCAGTTTTTAAAAAGAACACACATTTGGCATCTTCTGCTTTGAAATAAATAACAGAACAGGCATATTGATCACTGTGGACTGTTGGATTAAGGTATTTTCTTTCAATTTGCAATCATGCTTAATCCCAAGAGTTCTACTAAATAGAAAATAGGAAAAAAACATTTAGAGCAAAAATATATATATATTATAAGAGAGTATGCACAAACATACACATTTGCTCAAGCTTGTTGAAAAAGATGCCCACACAGTAGCTGCATTATGCAGGTCCTGCATAGATTACAACAGATTTGAACAACAGCTGCATAACAAAGATACTAAAATGTTAAATAGAGCCTGTACATCGGAGACACATCGGATCGCTTGACTTACTGTAATGAAGTGTGGGTTTGTGTGTATGTGTGTGTGTGTGTGTGTGTGTGTGTGTGTGTGTGTGTGTGTGTGTGTGTGTGTGTGTGTGTGTGTGTGTGTGTGTGTGTGTGTGTGTGTGTGTGTTTGTGTGTGAGTGTGTGATTGTGTGTTAGTGTGTGTTTGTGTGATTGTGTGTGTGTGTGTGTGTGTGTGTGTGTGTGTGTGTGTGTGTGTGTGTGTGTGTGTGTTGTGTTGTGTGTTCGTGTGTGTGTGTTGTGTGCGTGTGTGCGCGTGTGTGTGTGTGTCTCCGTCTGCAGGTCTGTGTCTGTGTTTGTGTGTGCATGACATAGCAGGCTAAACCATATTTTGACACATCAAGCTCTTTGAAAAGGTTCTCATAATGCTAATGTGTCAGCCCGTCTACACCGCTTAATAATACCAATTTCACTTTAATGGTTCTCACTTTTTCCTCAAAAGAGAATTTTGTTAAATAATTTGTGTTGTTGAGAGGGAAGAGAGGAAATAATGGGGGGAAGGCCGAGGGCAGTGAGAGGGCAGGAGAGAGAGAGAGAGAGAGAGAGAGAGAGAGAGAGAGAGAGAGAGAGAGAGAGAGAGAGAGAGAGAGAGAGAGAGAGAGAGAGAGAGAGAGAGAGATTGAGAAAGAGAACAATGAGAAATGTGTGTGGGTAGGTGTGGAGAAGGAGAGAGAGAGTACGTAAACTTGTGGTCATGGTGAGGGGGAAAACACCGGGAAAAACAAAGAGATGGAACAGCCCCAGCAAGAACTAGCTGTGGAAACTGAACAATTAGCGTCTGTAATGAGACAGGTGGAGTGTGTGAGGCCATACGACCAGCACAGGGCTTTCTGGGGGGGTGCAGGAACAAAGGGCAGACATTACACCAAGTAGGAAAACAGAAGTGTGTGTTTGTGTGGTGTGTGCCTCAGCGAGTGTTTGTGGGTGCATGCGTATGTGTGTGTGTGTGTGTTTGTGTGTGTGTATGTGTGTTTGTGTAGCTACTGTTATGTATACAGAGCTGTTTATGTTTTTTAGAAAGCAATAAACCCTCAGAAATACCTTCCATACCAAATGTACCTATACACACACACACACACACACACACACACACACACACACACACACACACACACACACACACACACACACACACACACACACACACACACACACACAACACACACACACACACACACACACACACACACACACACACTCACACACACACACACACACACACACACACACACACACACACACACACACACACACACACACACACACACACACACACACTCGAACACACTAACACACACACACACACACACACACACACACACACACACACACACACACACACACACACACACACACATACACACACAATAAATCAAGAGTGTTTAGGAAGAGAGTGGTTCTGGAATACCAGTTGGACCTCCCTGGGTAGTATGGGTTTGTGTCTGTGTTTGTGTGCGTGTGTGTCTGTGTGCCTTTGCGAAAGCGCGTGTGTTGGTGGTATGAGTGTGTTGGTGTGTACTAGTGTATGTGTTTGCCCATTCCATGGGTCTTCCAGCCAACCACATGTCATCCCTGAACCCCGCCCCCTCCTGTCAGCCGCTTCCTGTTCCTGTCAGACCCAACACAGCGGCCATGTCTGAAACTTCCCAGCAGTCTCCTTGTGCCTCCTTCTCACCCCCCCTAGTCCAGGGACACCATAGCTAGCTTCTGGCCCTGCTTGTTTTCTTAACAGAGAGAGAGAGAGAGAGAGAGAGAGAGAGAGAGAGAGAGAGAGAGAGAGAGAGAGAGAGAGAGAGAGAGAGAGAGAGAGAGAGAGAGAGAGAGAGAGAGAGAGAGAGAGAGCGAGAGAGAGAGAGAGAGAGAGAGAGAGAGAGGGAGGCGAGAGAGAGAGAGAGAGAGAGAGAGAGAGAGAGAGAGAGAGAGAGAGAGAGAGAGAGAGCGAGAGAGAGAGAGAGAGGCGAGGAGAGCGAGAGAGCGAGAAGAGCGAGAGCGAGAAGCGAGAGAGAGAGAGAGAGAAGGGGAGAGGGAGAGCGGGGAGGGGAGAGAGAGAGAGACCGAGACGAGGGCGCGCGAGAGCGAGAGAGAGAGAGTAGAGAGAGAGAGAGAGAGAGAGGAGAGAGAGAGAGAGAGAGAGAGAGAGAGAGAGAGAGGAGAGAGAGGGGAGCGAGAGAGGAGAGCGGAGAGAGCGAGAGAGAGGAGAGAGAGAGAGAGAGAGCGAAGAGAGAGGAGAGAGAGAGAGAGTAGAATAGAGAGAAAGAGCGGAAGGCGGAGGAGAGAGAGCGAGAGCGAGAGCGAGAGTGAGAGAGCGAGCGAGAGCGAGAAGAGAGGAGGAGGGAGAGGGAGAGGCGAGAGGAGAGAGAGGAGAGAACGAGAGACGACGAGAGGCCGCGGGCGAGGACGAGACGAGAGAGAGAGAGCGACAGAGAGAGAGAGAGAGAGAGAGAGAGAGAGAGAGAGAGAGAGAGAGAGAGAGAGAAGGAGAGAGAAGAGAGGAGAGAGAGAGAGAGAGAGAGAGAGAGAGAGAGAGAGAGAGAGAGAGAGAGAGAGAGAGAGAGAGAGAGAGAGAGAGAGAGAGAGAGAGAGAGAGAGAGAGAGAGAGAGAGAGAGAGAGAGAGAAGAGAGGGAGAAAGAGCGCGAGAGAGAGAGAGGGAGGGAGGGAGAGAGACTGAATAAGTGAGAGAGGCCAGTAGTATAGGAGGGTGCAGGGGACCACAGAGGCCGGGGTCTGTTGTGTTTGGCTCAAGCCTGCGGCCAGTTGTCATGGAAACCACAAGGCAGGCAAGTGAACCTTACGCCACTTCTCGAAAACGCAAGTTTAGCCATTATGTGACTACTGTTTCATGCCTTCTGTTCTCTAGCTGCTGTCCTCTGACGTTAAATTATGAAGTATGAATTTGTTTTCTTTTAATTTTAATTGTGACCTGTTATTCTAGTGTAGTTTATTCTATACCTGCAGCTTCCAACCATAACGTGTTTATTCAGGGTCCATAATTGTCCATTGAGTATGTCCAGTGATGCTTAATGGGTGTAATTAACCTGTTACTGTGGTAATTAACGGGTCACAGGCTTGCTAGACATCATAATGACCGCCAGATGGTGAGGATGAAGTGACCCTGACACTCAGACACCACAGGTGCATCTGTTCACGTGGCAGCTAGCACGGACATGCACTCACCCACATATTAACACGTGAGGCATCTTGAAGTGTATTACAAAGGTGTGTGACGACACACACACACACACACACACGCAAACACACACACGCACACAGACACGCAGCGCAGAGACAGACATGGAAAGTCCCCATATGGAAGCCAGTATAACAGATCCGTGGATCAAAGGTGTCACCAGCCTAGCCTCGCTGAATCCCCTCTCCATTATTTCCTTGACAAGCGGATTTGAGTATTCCCTTTGAAAACAATCGCAGGGAGTTAACGACACTGTCACAAGATGTAATCATTGGAGCATGACCGGCCCTTTGATTTGATTACTTCCTGGTGTGTCGGCCAATCAGGGCCCCTTTTATTTCCCCTGCTACTTTCACAATGTCAGGTTTGATTCAAATGAAGATCTATTCAGAATGAAGAGCGAATTGTTTTGATTGATTGGAGACACACACATACTCTCTCTCTTTTTTACTCTCTCTCTCTCACACAGAAACACACACACACACCCACACACCCACACCCACACCCACACCCACACACACACAGGTGTTTTTTGCACAGGCACACACACCCACACACCCACCACCCACACCCACACCCACACACACAGGTGTTTTTTGCACCGGTATTTACACACCACCGACATCATCCAGCCGGCCCGCCTCAATCAAATGTGAGCTTCGTCTTGGTTGTGGCGGTGGTGGTTGTCATTGCATCGTAGGTGGCGGTCATGGTCGAGGTTGCGATGGTGGCGGATGTTGTCATGGCGTTTAAAGGTGGGGGTCATGGCCGAGGTGGTGGCGGTGGTAGTGGCCGTTGTCATGGCGTTGTGGGTGGGGGAGGGTTGTGGTGGTGCTGCAGGTGTTGGTAGAAGGGTGCAGGGGACAGTTACTGCACAGCAGGGATGGCCCGACAGTGTGGGTTCACCTGCCATCCCCGCTGACGCACAGGGTTAAAAGCAGCACCAGCACGGTTTCTGCCCAACGGCTGCAGCATATCAAACACACCCGGTGCAGCTTACGGGAGCTCTGGTAGTTGATTTTGTTTCAAACAGTGGAAAAGACGGGCAATAGACAGATTTATCGGCTTTAGTGTTAATCCGCCTATAAAGCCTATTGAGAAATCCTTTCTTCCTTTCTCTCTCTTATCCCAGCCCTCTTCTTGCTTCCCCCCTCATCCATCCTTCTTTCTCTCCCCTTTTCTTTCTTCCCTTTGCTCTGGCCGGAGATAAACCACTCTGGTTTCCATTCAGGCTGCTTGAGCCAGGCCAGCCAAGGCCAAGCTATTAGCAGAGGTTCTGGCCTACCAGCAGGACCGCGCGCTCCTCACTGTGTATTCACCAGGTGATTCTGCCACAGGACAAGATACACTACAGTTCCAAAACAAGCAATGATTTGGCTGTGCTTTTCTTTCATTCTTTATTTTCTATGGTCTTTCTCTATTTTCACCTTTCGTGTGTGTGTGTGTGTGTGTGTGTGTGTGTGTGTGTGTGTGTGTGTGTGTGTGTGTGTGTGTGTGTGTGTGTGTGTGTGTGTGTGTGTGTGTGTGTGTGTGTGTGTGTGTGTGTGTGTGTGTGTGTGTGTGTGTTCCAAGGCTGCAGTGAGCTTTGTAATATAGTGCAGCTGGATGCCTTCCCCCCCTAGGCTGAAAGGGCCATTGTAAAATACATATTTCTACTCTAATAAAAATCTTCCTCGCACATTTTGACAATACCTCCTTCACTTCCTCTTTCTTTAAATGTATATATCCTTATTTCATTCTGTGCTGTGTTTCTTACTAATCCATCTGATGTACTTCGATGTCAATGTCAGCTCCTCCTGTTGATTCGATAGCCCCCCACACACGGGCCAGGGGGTGTGGTCAGGACTTAATGTGAAAGAAAAATTCAGGATACATTTTCTTTCAACAGCATCAATTTACCGTTGAAGGAAGAATCACTTCCATGTGTCTGTACTGGCAGACGGACAAACAAACCTTTTTTCCACAGTCCAACCTGTAAGAAGGCAAAATATTTCAAATAAAAGATCCTGAGGGATGAAGAACGGATGAAGAAAAAGGAGTGTGTGTGTGTGTGTGTGTGTGTGTGTGTGTGTGTGTGTGTGTGTGTGTGTGTGTGTGTGTGTGTGTGTGTGTGTGTGTGTGTGTGTGTGTGTGTGTTTGTGTGTGTCATCTAACAGAGGGGTAAAGACAGATGTTTGGCTCAAGATTGCAAGATCAAACCTGCCGGCTAATTTACTTGAATTTATTTTTATTTTGCAGCATGAATACCATTTGTTTGATTTGGCTAGCATGAGCCATACCATGTGGCTATCCTCAGCATCTCTCCTGCTCTCTTAATTCTCCCTGTCCTCTTCCTAAACTGTGTTTGTCAGGACGTTGCTGTTCGGCGCTTGTTCTCTGTCACAGTTTACTGACGTGCACCACCCTTGATTTGAGAATTTCCATAACTGAACCTTTCATCTCCCTGGCTCTCACTCTTCCTAATCTCTCTCTCTCTCTCTCTCTCTCTCTCTCTCTCTCTCTCTCTCTCTCTCTCTCTCTCTCTCTCTCTCTCTCTCTCTCTCTCTCTCTCCCTCCCTCTCCCT